>JAOVYX010018177.1:0-20637 GCA_035668315.1 Drosera spatulata | reverse complement strand
TCTTCTGGTGCTATTTTTGTGTTTGATGTGTTGTATAAATTTTGCTGTCCCTGCATCCTATTTATAGAGGATTGAGGACGTCCCTTTTTTCTTCCTTCACCGCGTTAAATTTGCTGCCGCCTCTGTTCGAATACTCTCACGTCTTTGCGGAATTCACCTGATTTGTCTTGATTTCCCGAAGCACATTCCACTTTCTTCCTTTGTTTTTGCTTCTCATTTGAAAGAATTGTTATTGCTTGTGGGCCCCACGGAAGGAAACCCTCTAGCAAAAGTAATAACGCACTATCAAATATCATCTCATGATGCAGGTCAGCTATCATAGAGAGGTGTGGAGGAAGTAAAGACAGAAGAGAATTGGCTTGCTGCAACAAAGGAAGATGAGAAGATACATTGAGATACAAAGCGAGATGGCAGAAAATGCTTAGGACGGTTTGATATCACTTCCGTTTCTTGTTTTTTGTTTTTGTTTGACTGATTGATGAAACAAAACTATATGATATCATTTATGTTTTTTTTTTTTTTTTAAACGGATGAAAAAAAACAGAAAACAGAAATCAGAAAAAATAGTTTTTCACTTCTGTTTCTTAATCTAAGTACAATATTTAAGATTATTTTACACAAAATCATTTTATTTTGTAAGATGATTTTGGTTTTCCTTACTATTCTTTTTTAATCATTGTTTTGGTTTTTTCAATTTTGAACAATAATACTAAACAATCCCTTAGTATTTGAGATGTACAAAGCACCAGGTTCATTTTATATGGGGTTAAAAGATATATTACCCCTTCAAAACATATTTGTAATGTGGATAATATCCTGCAAAGTGGATAATACTCCATTACTCCTATCTTTACCACTTAAAAAAAAAAAAAAAAAAACGGTTTATTGGACATTCTACCACAAACTTGCATAGAAGGGCAATAGCGTATTCCCAATTTTCGAAATTTGGAGACACATATGTAACTTAGGAGCGAGTGAACTGATATAATCAACTCTGGAAAGTTTTAGCAGGAATTTGACTATTATTAATGGGTTGTATTGAAATGACTTCAATATGCTAGTATGTTGTATTCTAAAAAGGTAGATTGCCGTTTTAGAGAATAATAATCATTTTGGAACCTCAATGAAATTTGTTTGCCCTTTCTACCATAAATATATGGGAAGACGAGTAGGAGGGCATGCACAATGATTAAGAAGGCCATATCACATGATCGATGATTTCTTGACAGCGTAATGCCACTCTTAGTTGCTAGGAATTCTACAAGGAGGCTGCATAGATGGTCATGTTTTTCAAAGCTCTGAATTAAGACACTGTTAGTAAAATTTGGGTTAATTTCAGTAATGATCAAACAGAGATTCATGCAAAACAGGAAATTTGGAAAAATCAATTAGAAATAGATCTAGTCGAAACGTGGGTTGGACTCATTGTCCTTAAGACAATTTTCTCTCGTAATGGTGCTCACGGATGTAACAGGATTCGTCTCTAAAATATAATTACTACAAACACAAAATAGAAGCATTTTAAATTTCCGGATTCGGTGTACCTTTCGATGCCATAAAAACTCTCTCCTTAAAACTTAGATGGTTGAAAACCTTAAATGCAACAAAGAATGATAGAAAGATTTTGCTTTGTCTTGGAAGAGGAAAACGTTTCTCTGTAGACAAAGACACGGGATATATTTTTAGGGAAGATGACACGCTGATTTTAATGTAACATGACACCTTTTTGTTTATGTGACGATGACTAGGATAAACTAATGTATTGAGCATCCAATATTAGTCAAGCCCCATATTAACCATATCAAACGTTATTCTTAGAGCAATAATTTTCCATTCACTCGAAATGGGCTTTGACAATATAAACACATCATATCAATCTATGCGCGACGCAGATTTCAGTAATCCCAAATTCTTTCTAATTCAATAATCGAAATACGTTCGGATTTCTAAGCTCAAACTTTATTCAACCTCGGGTTTAAAATCCAAATTTCCAACAATGCCCCATATGAATAAAAATTTTGCATGCGACATTGGAGTGAGTTAACACGGAAAGGTATTGCAAGAGAAAAAGGTAGCTTGTGATTTTGAATCTTCCTTGGTGGAATACTATCAGAATTACTCGCTTAATTAGTGAACGCGATGTCTTAAACTCCTCAATCTTTAGTCTAAACCAAGACAATAATACCCATATAATATCTTCCATAACACCTTCAATACTTATGATTGTGTCCATTTTGTTCATCGACTGATCTCGATTTCATAAATGTTTTCCATCAAACGGTCCCACTTCACGCACTTATATAGATTGCACTCCTATTTTATTTGGTACCCTATCGTACCTTGTAGGAAATATTAAAAACATAACTTAACTTTTTCCCGTTCAATAGGTAACACTTCTCTATCATAGGAATAGGTAGAAATATGACTCCTAAGTGTTAACATAATCTCCACAACTTGGTTGTCCAATTGAACCAAGTTCTTGGTATCTTCAGTCATCATGACTTGGTTATCATTACGGAAACTCTTAATTTATGGGTTTTAATTAATCCCATCCCCCTCGATAAACAAATTCGTAAGATTTTTATTTGATTTCATATAATCGAGATTAACTGTTTGATGGTATTATGTCTACGACGTATGCGTCGAGACTTAACATTATACATCTTGCTTGTGCTTTTGGTATAGTCGATTGACTATCGCAATGCATCGTTATTGCAGGTATTGGTATTGGCCAGTAAGGAATGTCTTGTATGAAATTACTGTAAGAACCAGAAAAATTTCGTAAAATTTAATTTTTCGATAATTAATATCAATAATAAATTATTATACGTTATAAATTTGACCTCCTGGAAAGTTTCCCAGGGTATACGCGAGTGAGGTCAAAGCGCATTGAAAGGACTAGTGTTGCTCTGTGGGGTCAGTTGTCAGCCTGACAAGCAATTTTTGGTAACGACCCGGTAGCATCTTCCTTTTCGGTAGCCCATCACTTTAGAACTCCGCAGTTAAGCGTGCTTAACACGGAACAATGCTGGGATGGGTGACCTCCTGGGAAGTTTCCTAGGGTATGCGCGAGTGAGGACAAAACGCACTGAAAGGACTAGTGTTGCTCTGTGAGGCCAGTTGTCAGCCTGACAAGCAGTTTTTGGTGATGACCCGGTAGCAAGGATTTGGTTGGGGTGCGTTACAATATAATAGGGAAAAAATGAAAAATATGGATGAAATACAACACTGATACGCAAATACGGAGAAATACGGTGTTAATACAAAAATACCGGAGGGCATTTTGGATAGAATCTGAGACACCTATTCCAGAGGCCGGGAAGATCGTTCCAGAGGACGGGATGCTCATTCCATAGGCCGGGACGCCCATTTCAAAGGTAGGGAAGCTCGTTTTAGAGGTCGGAACGCTGATTTCAGAGATACGGACGTCCGTTCCAGAGGTCGGGATGCCCATTCCAGAGGTTAGGATACCATCTCAGAACCTTCTTGATCGAGAATGATCATTTTAACCCCAAAACAACTCCAAATATTCATAAATAATTCAATGTATAAAATTATCTTCATGGACAATCAAAAAAAGTACCAAAGGCTTGTACAAAGCTCAACATCACCTTATAATATTAATATGACGGTTTTTCATGAAGTACGAACAAATATGTTTAACTTCGTAACACGAATAAACATTCACAAGGATAAATATTAATATGTGAATCCTAATATGTTACAGGAACTGGAGACGCTGCTTATTGACAAATAAAGGAAAAGTCGAGGTCGTGTGTGTGGAAAGCGTTATAAGAAGGTAATATTTAGATTTATTGTATATGACGATGTGTATTATTATACCGTGAGTATAATAATATGCATTGAAATCTGTGGACGTAGTCACTAAACGTGGCTGACGTAAAATACTGACTCTAATTCCTGTGTGCCGTGATAAGATGATATGTGTATTTCTATTATGTCTTGATTGCTGGTATAACAAGGATGAGTGAGTGAAATAAGTGTAAATCCATAATTGGTGGGATAACTCCGTTGTATAAAACACAAAGAGCGTTGTGTCAGTCGCATGTGTTATACAGTGACTTGATGGTGATATTCTTTCATCGACCTTGCGAGGTCGTTTTGGTATGAGGAAAACTCACTACAGGAGATCCTGGGCTCCAGTTTGGCTGATCCTCTTTCGCGGATGTCCTTTTAGGTAAAACTAAAAAAAGCTTGATAAGTTGAAATCGAATAAGTGGTCTGTCTTCACTGTGCTTTTGAGATGATAATTGTGAATATCGGACTGAGAATATT
Source organism: Drosera spatulata (assembly GCA_035668315.1). Classification (NCBI taxonomy): domain Eukaryota; kingdom Viridiplantae; phylum Streptophyta; class Magnoliopsida; order Caryophyllales; family Droseraceae; genus Drosera; species Drosera spatulata. The sequence goes on along the minus strand of JAOVYX010018177.1, from coordinate 16,341 downwards.
TATTGTCTGTCTTCACTGTGCTTTTGAGATGATAATTGTGAATATCAGACTGAGATGATAGTTCCAGAGTGCCAAAACAAAGAACCTAAGTGGTCATTTTTCTTTTCTTTTTTCTTACCTTTTCTCTCGTGTAACTCCTGATAAAGGGGTCGATAGGTTATTGAGCTCATATGGCTCACGGTTACTATTTTTTTGTGTTTTTCTCTTCTCTGCGTTTTCAGGAGACAGAGACGACGGGTGGACATGATATAGGTTATGACGCTAATATGCATCTACTGTATAATAATTATGGACTAAGTAAAATATGTAATAAATTAGGAGTTTTCGCTGTATTACATAACATTATTGGTTTATATCTAAGTGAATTTTATTTATTTCTATATCTAAACTGAATAAACAATGGATGTTAGGACTCAGCAACAGTGACATTATTTGTATTATTATGTATTAACATGTTACGAAAAATCGGGACATTACAATTACGAAGTGATTCTGCCTCTTCTTCAGCCTTATTCAATGCTATGAATTTAGATTCCATAGTGGATCTGGCTATACATATTTGTTTAGAAGATTTTTAAGACACAGCTGCACCACCAATGATAAAAATATAATCACTAGTGGACCGCTTGTTCTCCTTATGCGATATCCAGTTTGCATCTGTGTATCCTTCCAGTAACATTGTTGGATTTCTGGTTCGCTTGCTTGTCTTGGTTCCTCATCATTTGAATGGATTTCACTTGTTCAAGTTTCACGAGTTCTTTTCTAGAAACTCATCTTTCCTCTCTTCACAAGGAAAGACATCCTCAACGAATACAATACTTCGTGATTCGATTATAGTACCTTCATTTATCTCAGAATGGTCCGATCCGTGTACTAAGAATTGATAAGCACTACTGTTCATAACACAACCAATGAATATATAGTCAATAATTTTAGACCCTATTTTCACTTGTTTTGACTTTGGTATTTCTACCGTAGTCGAACACCACCTGTAAGGATCCGAAAAATCTCATAAAATTTAGTTTTACGATAATTAACGTGAATAGTAAATTATCATAGGTTATAATTTATTTTATGAGGTTAAAAGGATTGTTTGACTATATAATAGGAAAAGAATACAAAATATGGATGAAATATAACCCTAATACGAGCAAATACGATCTTAATATAAAAATATCGTATTTATATGAAAATGACCTAAATCTAACTTTAACACTTATTTTCCTTTATATTTCACTTAGATTAAAATAATTTTTCACTAGATAAGCATTAACTCTCTGCTTAAATTATTTTAGTTAATTTAATTATCTATATATACAAGCCATTTCTTTCCACCAAAAATTTTACAAAAAAACACAATCAAACACCATTCCATATCAGATTATACTTAGACAAGGGAAGAGAAGAAGGAGACATTTAAGGATAGGAGAAGAAGCTTGGTGAAAAGACGAAAACGACGAGAATTCGTTATCACCATTGAGAGAAGGTAATCCTCTTGGTTAGAGATTTTATGAAAAAAAAATTCACTGTTTAATAAATCATGATATTAATATATGTTGAATCCTCATATGTCTAGTTTCTATCAAAATTAATAAATTATGATTCGAAATTGAGAATCTTAAGTTATATATCAAAACGCGTGAATATATTAATCTGTAAAAAATTGGTTACAGAGATGAATTTGTTGCTTTATATAAAATTATATAGGAGGTTTTAAAAGACAAGTCTTATATCAATGAAAAGGTATGGAAGTATAGTTTTCAGAACAGTTTACTAATAATTATTTGAAGTTGTATGTAGAGAGTTATGAGGTAATTAGTGAAATAAAGTCAAACTGTCTGAACTAGCAGAAAATATAAACTTTAACTAGTTAACAATTATTATTAGTAAGGTTTTGTGATAGAAACTTTATGTCACTGGAAAGATCATGAAGTCTAGTTTCTGTTGAATTTTACCAAATAATTTTTAGAGTTGTATGCAATAAGTTATAGATTTAAATACGACAAAAGGTTAAGATGGATAGAATCTAGGATACTCGTTCCAAAGGTCGGGAAGCTCACTTCAAAGGCAGGAACGTTCATTCCAGAGGCCGAAACACCCATTTCAGACACCGAGACACCCGTTGCAGAGGTCGGGATATTCGACCCAGAGGTCGGGATGCCATCTCAGATCCTTCTGGATCGAGAATGATCATTTTGATCCCAAAATAACTCCAAGCACTCACAAATAGCACTAATGGTTTTGCACGAAGTACGAATAAACATGTTTAACATCGTAACGCAAACAAACAAATGTATTAATATGTGAATCATATCAATTTATAGGACCTGGAGAATCCATCCGTTGAGACGTAAAGAACAAGCTGAGCGTGCGTGTGAGGAAGTTGCAATAAGAAGGTAACGTTTAAATTTGTTGTGTGTGACGATACGTATTGTCATATTGTGAGTATAATAATATGCATTGGAGTATTTAGATGTAGCCACTAAATTTGACTGATGTAGAATAATGGCTGTAAATGTTGCATGCTAAATACTGAGTGTTATGAAGTGTTGTTGTAAAGTGTATGTCATGCCTTGTTTTCTGGTGTAATGAGGATGAATGTGTGAAAGGAGTGTAAATTCATAAATTGATGAGATAATTACATGGTATAAAACACAAACAGCGTTGTGTCAGTCGGTTGTGTTATATAGTGACTTGGTGGTGACATTGTTTCATTGACCCTGTGAGGTTGTTTTGGTATGAGGGAAACTCGCTGCAGGAGACCCTGGGCTCCGGTTTGACTGATCCTCATTCGCGGATATCCCTTTTGGTAAAAGTTGAATAAAGCTTGATAAATTGAAATTGAAAAAGTCTCGTCAAGGACACATTTATAACATCGAGGTATTTATTGTCTGTTTTTATTGTGCTTTTGAGATGATGATTGTGAATGTCGGATTGATATGATAAGTTCTAGAGTGCTGGAACGAAGGACCTAAGTGGTCATTTCTCTTTTCTTTTCTTATCTTCTTCTCGTGTAATCCCTGGTAAGGGGCCCGACACGTTATTGAGCTCATATGGCTCATGGTTACTATTTTTCTGTGTTTTTCTCTTCTTTGTGTTTTCAGGAGTTAGAGACGATGGGCAAGTGTGATATCGGTTACGGTGCTAGAATGCATCTAGTGTTTATGGTTTATGAACTAAATAAAAAAAATGAGAATTTTTCGCTGTATTTGGTAATAATGTTGGATATGTCTAAGTGGATTTTATTTATTTCTGTACCTAAACCGGTTAAGTAATTTTTGTCTAACTGGGATGTTGGGACTCAACGACAGTGACGTCATTTGTATTATTATGTATTAATATGTTATGAAAAATCGGGACGTTATACCACCACACTTTCATGTAATGGTAAGTTGGTTTATGACTCTTTTCATCACTCATATGGAGTTTCAATCCTACTTTTGTGAGGTATCTTATTAATGATATGTCTTGTCTCGATAGGAGGTTTGTAGTCATATTAGTTTCAACCTGGATTTCTCGTTCTACTCGCACGTCTTATTTCTAAATATAAGGATTGAGCGCAGGAATAGAGATTTGAACTCGAATATGGTTATGATGACGGATTGACAGAGAGGTTATGTGCCTATGAGTGGGAGATATAAATTAAATAAATATAAATAAAGATATGTGGTCCGGGATCGATACATATATGTTATTTAATTATCTCAGATAAGATAAATGTTCTAGATATTCTGGGAATATCTTAACTTATCAGATAAGTTAACTAATCAGAAAATATCTTATCTTACACATTTTCTATTTCTATAAATATAGGTCATAGGGTGGGTCTATAACATACATCAATCACACATATTCACATATAGTTTATCAAACGAGATCTGTTCGTGAGACGATATCGATTATATCAAACCTTACGTTTGGAGTTCATAATTACGTAATCAATGCTCTTAGATTGTCAATATACATATTATTCCAACGGGAAGAAAAAGATGCAGCAAACATTGAGCACAAGTACGCAACACAACATGCTAATCGCAAAACAGGTTCATCAGACGTCATGTCAGTCTTGTGGGCTGTAAAACCTCGATGACGAACCAGAAAATTAATGTGATGTCAAGTTGAAGGATTTATTGATACATATATAGATACCTTTGGCGGCTAATTCTCTTCATAGGATGGCACTTGTATCTAATTAAGCAAAATCGAAATCGCTACGACAGGATAATTCATGTTCTTTGCACAGATAGCTAGGCTTATCCAGGCTACTCAACACACCAACGACATCGTACCTATCCATCGAAAACATTACATAGATGCATAGTACCAGCCACTATCCTCAGAATCCACTTGTGTATGGGAATGCATAGCATTGTCCATAGGGAGTGCATTTTCCATAAGCGCACGGTCTCATCCCTTCTTCTTCTTCTTCGACTTATCCAGTTAATTATATCGGTGGTCCATTAATGGTCCCATGATTCGTTCTTATAACACCCCCTCGACAATGTCAACCATATCAAGTGGATTGAAAGATCGTAAACTAGAACGAAGAAGTAACGTAAGAACTTGTACGCATGGACCAACATCTGGTAGAAACGTAATGCAATCGAAATTAGACGATTCGAACAAAACAGTAGCACATAGAAAGCTTCAACAAGACACAACTCGGAGCATGAGTATTACAAATACAAAGGGATGTATTTGAAGAACTCACATGATCAAAGCGGCAAAACCATAGGCATTAGATACTCAGATTTCGTTGTCCAATTGATTTTGTGATCGGATTAATGGATCTTTTGTTAGATTTAATCTATAAATCTTGGATTATATTAATTGTTATCGGATTAATTAGTTGATCTAATTAAGTGAGACGATAGACTCGGATAGATATTTATTGGTTCGTGATGAGTAGGTCAAATAATTGTCTCGTCTATTAATACTATCAAATAGGTCACCTTTCTTAACCCTAACCGATTCATCCATGATGACTCATCTACACCGGCGATCAAGGGCATTAGGAAAATGAAGTCTGTTAACAGAAAACGATGTTTGTCCATATTCCAGTTTTGCAGATCTAATCAGTTCAATCGCGTATTCGTCTTAAGTATTTTTTTCGCTGCGTATTATGACGATCGAGGTATGCGCATGATCGTTTTTTAATTTAGGTTGATATTTTATATCTATTTATGATGATCCCGTGATTGTATTTGTTTGGTATCAGAACGAACATAGATAAGATCTACGATCGATAAAGAAATCAATCTTGAAACTGTAAATTATATATGGGACATTTTGGGGTTCCAAATTTTGATCTGAAAACCATTCGATGTGATATGTTTATATCTATAAAGATCCAAAAAATTTGAGATAATTTATTTTCTCAAAAAAACCAAAAATAATATATTACTGGACGTCGTAATTTATACAACGGGGTTATAAAATCCATCATCAAAATCATGACAAAAATATGATAAGGACCCGAAAAATTTCATAAAATTTAGTTTCACGATAATTAATGTGAATAGTAAATAATCGTACGTTATAATTTATTGTACGGGATTAAAAGACTTATTTGACGATATAATAAGGAAAAAATATAAAATATAAATGAAATACAACCCTAATATGCAAATACGGGAAAATACAGATTTAATACGAAAATACCGTATTTATATGAAAATGACTTGAACCTAATTTTGATATTTATTTATTTTTATGTCAATTTCTACTCCATCTAAATTAAATTATTTACCCACTAATCATTCTATAAATACCCACTAATTATTCACTAAAGGTGAATAAAGCTTATCAATGAAATTGAATAAGTTTTGCCAAGGGCACAATTATAACATTGAGAGTATCTATTGTCTGTCGTCTCTGTGTGATTGATTTGATGGTAAGTATAACAAAGTCTTGAGTGAACTGTTGAGTGCAGCAGTGCGTGAGATTTGGACTGGAGACCTGTCGTGTCACAGTGTCATTGTCTCACTTTGTTTGATATGAAGGTTTTGACCGTTATTACCATAAAGGGTATGACGATAGTAAATGACGTTGATAATGTCTGGAGTGTCGATGGATGGATGGTTTCGAGCGTTGTTACGTGATGTTAAGTGTGCTTATGTGACTATGATGAATTATTGGTGTGCATGTGATTATAATTGTGAATGATAGATTCCCATGATAATTCTAAAGTGCTGAAATAAAGGATCTAAATGATCACTTTTTTTTTCTTGGGTCGACACGTTATTGAGCTCCTATAACTCACGGCATTCCTTTTCTCTTTGTTACAGGAGCAAGATTTAGAGAGAAATGTGATCTAAGTTTTGATGATAGACGTAAATTTCGCAGCGAAGGTGATATTTCTGAGTTAAGATTTAGTGCAATAAAAATTTCTAGACTAATGATGTATAAGTGAATTTAACTTAATTCTTATGACTAAGGCAGGAAGTATGATTTTTGTCTAGTTGAGACGTTGGATCCACAACAGTAACATCATATATAACATTAATAAGTAATGAAAAATATGTATCATTAATAAGTAATGAAAAATCGGGACGTTACAATATCATTAGACTTTGATTTTTGGATAATTTAGGGACAGTATGAACTTCGATTTTTGTAAGCGCTTGATCGTTTCTGATTTACACGATGGATCTGTTCATGTCAAATTGGTGAGATGGGAACTGCCCATATTTATAAAGATTGAGATCATGATGAATCCATATATTTTAAATTATAAAATCATGATTGTGAAAAACATAGGGACGATCAAATTTAGAAATTTTGATCTGGAGAATACATCTCTACAAAATAAATTTCAAATATCCAGCGTAATCCACATCCTATGAGCAACGACTATGATTGATGCAACCATGACTATCTAGAAATCAAATTGAGAATTTTAGGTGGTTCTATCCGTGTATCACTGCTTAGGCATTTTTTTATTTTTTTTTTGAAGCGACTACTTGGGCCTAAATTAATAAATTTGATGAGATGCTCTTGGTTTTGGATCTGTGAAAGCTCAAGTTTTTTGATTCAATTTTTTGGTGCCACGTGTGTTTCATGGGATGTACTATTCTATCAATATTTGGACACTCATCAAGGTTTTATCTTCTTTTGGCCTGATGTTATTTGAATCTCACATGGTGCATGTGACCTATAGTCCTCTGCTATGTAAATATTTGTGGCCTCGCTAGAAGTATAAAGGTTCAACTTTTGAGCACCATTCACCAGCAGCGGACGTCGGCATAAAGTTTTGACCGGCACAAGGATCTAAAATCTTTTATTCATGTACTAAGTGACCAAAGAGTTTAGTTTCATATATTTAGTAAATCCAAGATTTAGGGATAAAGCTGTTTATGATCATGAAACTGACAAGGTCGTTGTATTATGTTATTGAATACATGATATTGGGTTGAGCTCTTAAATTTTCTATGAGCTATATGGACAATCCAATATATACATGTTTGGGCTCTTCTATTTTATGGATATCCGTTTTGGCCTATGACCTGTTGTAGCTAGACTAATATGTCTAGATCCAACTTTGGATGACGTGTAAAATACAAAGATCAGTGAAATAAACAATAATACAGTTTTTGCATATAAATATAAGACGACATAATTAACATATGTGGTTTAATGTTTGATATATTTCATCAAGCTCCTTTTTAAACTACATTTCGATTATGTGAATAACTTAAAATGCTTATCTTTAAGGTATTTCAGGTTTAAGTTGTAGTCCCCAAAGGGACTTTCTTATTCGTATTCCTAAAATATGTCTCATAAAGTTATAAGATACCTCTTGTTTAATGCTTGATCATACTCCCAAAGGAGACGGTTAGGTGTTAAAAGTAGGGGGTTTGACATACTTAGCATATGGCTGAGAGAGAACCGTCATTGGGATTTATACACCCAAAGGTGGTAAATCATCTATGGTTGGTTTAATTCTCAGATCAACTATTATGTTGAGAGATTTACAACAGTATGTCATACATCTGATTCAAAGGTGTTTACATAATGATGCATGTAATCTCTTGGTCTTGGATGTATACTTATATGTTCACTACAAAAAAAATGCTATTTAGCGACGGAAAAAATTCGCGACAGAAATAATCTGTCTCCATTTTTACATATTGACGACGGATTCCGTCTCTAAATATTTTTCAAAAAATAGAATTTTTTTTAGAGACTGAAATGTCAACGTCCGTCGTTAATTTAAATGAATTTAGCGACGGAACCAACGCTAAAATTATAGCAATAAATCAATAATATTAAAAATGAATATTTTAGAAACGGAATCCATATGTAAATGTTTTCCGAAAGTTTTTTTAATTAAAATAAATGAAATGAAAACTTTTGGAGAGGGAACCCGTCTCCAAAATGTTCTAAACTTTTTTTTATAAAAAATACCAATAAAAAAATATTAATGTTTCTCGCTACTAGTGACGGTGGAGGTATTAGCTACGGATTCCATTGTTATTACCTACGGATTCCATTGTTATTAGCTACAGATTCCATTGTTATGTGTCATTTCAACACTTATTCAAAAAATTGGGCTGAAATTTTTTGTTAAAAATATTATTCACGACGGATTCCGCCTCTAATATCATGATCTTTTTTTTAATTAAAGACAAAAAAACTTAGCGACGGATCCGTCGCTAAATGTGTCATTCCAACACTTAGAAAAATAATTGTTCTGATTTAGTAAATTAACGACAGAATCCGTCTCTAAATTATACACGTTTTTTATTTTAAATTAAAGATAAAAAATTGTAGCGACGGATCCGTCACTATATGTGTCATTCCAACACTTAGTAAAAAATTGGGCTGATTTTTTTGTTAAAAATATTATTAGAGACGGAATCCGTCGCTAATATACGGTTTTCTAAATTTAAAGAATTGATTTTAGCGACGGATTCCGTAGCTAAATTATTATTTTTCCATTAAAATACCTTTTTTAATATTTATACATACATATTTATCATATAGGATGATGTATATAATATGTTTACATCAAAATAAATAAACTGATATAGATAAAAAAAATTTGATTTAGAACATATATTTTACTAAAATTATAGTTGATTATATTATATTCTATGTTTAAATATTAATACTATGTAAAAATTCATAAACGATAAAAACATTAGCGACGGATTCCGTCTCTAATATACCAGTTAAATTTATTAATATGATTTTTTAAATTTAAATATAACACATAATGGAATTTAACGACGGATTCCGTTATAATTAAGGTTATATTTATTTTTTGCGACGGATTCCATTGTTAGTGTCTTATTTTTCTCCACACAAGACGTTTTGTTCAGATCTCGATCTGCATAAACACAAACACTGAGCGAATGCAGACGAGAGAGAAATTGAGGGAATTGTTCGATACTTTGCTTGAGATTCGATCTGTTTGTTGAGGTTCGTAGCTCCTCCTCCGTCCTACTGCGTGAGGTCTCATTCGTGTGCAGCGATTTGGGGTACAGTGATTCCGCTCTTATTCGTCTCATCTTGTTTCCATTTGGAATTCTTGTTCGATTTCGTCTGGTCTTGTTTCGATTTGCTGAGTTTGCAACGACTCCAATCAGCACTGAGAAGCTAGCACCGAGGACGAAGCACGAGAAGCAATTACAAAAACGGATAGCAGCATCCAGATCTGAGACGATGAGCAGTTACTCGATGGCTGGCTTATTTCTTGTTATTGAGTGTTCCATTTTATAAATATGTATTTGCTGATGGTGAGCGGATATCTTGACTGCTATTTGCTGTGTCTGTCAAGATTTTGGCCCCTCTATTCCGAATAAGTACACTGAGTTTCCTCGACATTTCAGAAAATAACATCCGAGGTCAAATTCCGTCCCCTGGATTTGGCAATCTAACTAATCTCACATATCTTGATATGCGAGCAAATATTTATCTCAATGGCTCAATACCTCAAGATCTTTACCTTTTGAGGGATTTGCAACACCTTGACTTGTCGGCCAATGATTTTGAGGGATCACTGAGCAGTGCATTAGGAGGTCTGAGGAACCTGAAGTATCTGAACCTTTTGGAAAATAATGTCCATGGAAGAATACCAGAGGGGATCGGGAACATGACGGAGCTGACTGAGCTTTCACTTCATGATAATCTATTCTCTAGCGGGATTCCGTCGTCCTTCAGATTTGGCAACTTAACTAAGCTGGTTTATCTTGACATGAGCAGGAATAATCTTGATGACTCCATTCCCCAGGAATTGTTCGGCCCATTACGATCTCTTAAATACATCGATTTATCTTTTAACCATCTCTCTGGTGAATTCCCAAGAAATATCGAAGGAGCTGTCAATATGGACACTCTTGCGCTAAGTTATAACCATTTTTACGGCTCATTGCCAAAGTCTTTCTCTAATCTTTTCTCCCTATTATACTTAGATTTGTCAACAAACCATCTCTCAGGCACAATTTTCCCAGTTTTTTGTCCAACAGCTCCATCGAAACTTTAGACCTTTCAACAAACCGGTTCTCTGGTCCTATTATTCCCTCGTTGTTTGGGCGAAACATAAAAGCACTCTACTTATATCAAAATGAGTTTAGTCGTGTAATACCCCAAGCACCAAGTGTCTCTAATATGTCTAGCCTTCTGTTTCTTGACCTTTATCGCAGGAGGATTCCCAACATTTCTCGGCCAATGTCCTTCTCTTAGATACTTGGATCTGAGCGAAAATTATTTTGAGGGATCTATCCCTTCCCGTGTCAGAAATGCAGACGAATTTGCCAGATTAGGAATCATCAAGCTGTCTAACAACCTTTTCCATGGACAGGTCCCTGAATGGGTTTCAAATCTTTCATCTCTCCAGCTGTTAGATTTATCATACAACAATTTTTCAGGCAGCATTTTTCCCATTGTACGTAGCGTTCGGTATCTATACGTGGTAAATCTTTCTAACAATAGGTTATGTGGTCCTCTTCCCTCATTTGCATCAGTTATTCAATTTCTCTCCATTAGTCACAATGAGTTTTCCGGTTCATTGCCATCCTTTCTTGGAAACTTGAGGCTTAAACTACTTGATGTTCACTGACAACAATTTCGTAAGCGCAATTCCTGCATCTTTGTTTCAATGCTTGGCTCTTGAAGTATTGGACCTGAGCAACAATTATCTTCACAATTATATGACTTTAGAATTGCCAGTTAATTGGCAGTGCTCATTGTTAAATCGTAATTGGTAAGGTGATGGATTAATCTCCAACTTAACTAGAATGCTCATTGTTCTATGTCAAATGTTCGAGGTTGGTTTAATACTTTTTGCTACTAAGAAACACGCGTTCGGTATTGACAAGGATATTTTATCATAATTTTCTTTAGGAGATAAGATCAAGAGGTCTTTTAAATCGTAATGTATTTGTGGATCAATCTATGAGATTGAAAATGATATTAATCATGGGATCAAGTTTTGGCGCTATGGAAAATTTTCATCTAGAGTTCTTTGAGAATCATTGTCCAAACCTGACATTAAAGTGTGTCTTTCATCCTACTGAGGTCACCTTTTGTACGACAAGGAAGTTGAAATGGGGAAACGATATTCAAGTGTGGATTTCTTGTTTGAAAGGATTGAATATTGGTGTGTTTCATATGTATCCATATCCTTTCATGGGAAACAGTTCTGAAATCCATTATCTAGTATCTCTGCAATAGCGTATTTGGGGTCTTTCGATCCTTGATTAAAAATGGAGTTGATTTTGCGTCTGAACTGCTTCTTCTTGATGTAGGAGCATTGTGGCTCTGACTTTACCAATAAGGAATTCTGATCGATCTTGGATGTATGAACGGATAAACGGTCCATACTTGAATGACCAGTTTGTCGAAGGGGTGAGAGATTTTGTCAAAACAGCTATTCAACACGACGATGATCGTTTTGACTGTCGCTTGAGATGTCCATGTACGAAATGTAAAAATCGTAGATTCGAAACTATACATGATTTGGAGTATCACCTAGTGAGTAGGGGATTCAGCAAAGATTATTACGTGTGGATCTATCACGGTGAACCATGGAGACAGAATCAGAGGGCAAAAGTCGGTGATCACTCCAATGTGTTTCAACAACAGCACAACTATGACGATATGTTGGTTGATGCGTTCCCGTCAGAGTACTATGAGGAGACCGAGGCTGTGAACGAACACGAATATGATGAGGGTTCGCCACCGGAATCCAAACATTATTTTGACATGTTAAATGCCTCTCAGACTCCTCTGTATGATGGGTGTAAACAGTCTCTGTTGGCCGTTGCTTCACAACTTTTGACTCTGAAATGTGAATATAACCTTCCTCATAGAGCGGTGGATGAAATATGCAAATTGCTGAAGGATGTGTGCCCTCCAGGGAATATCATGAAGGAAAGTATGTATGACATAAAGGCGCTAATGAAAGGGTTGCATCTTCCGGTGAATAAGATCCATTGCTGCCCCAACGGGTTGTATGCTATTCTGGAAAGAATCTGTGGGATTAGAAAGATGCTCCGCATGCAATGCTAACCGTTACAAGGACAAAGGGCTATCGACGAACTTGTCTTGTGTTGTTGTTGTTGACTTATGTGGACTCATGCATAGGCCTTGTGATATTAAATTCTATGTTGTTTATTAACAAAATAGTATCACAAGAGTCTATGTTATAATAGAACGTGTGGAACAAATGATAAGATAGTCTCATTATTGTTCTAAGACCTTTTTCCATACGTCTTTTATGACATGTAGCTTCAACATGGATATTAGGTGCTTATCTATTTGTTCAATGGGAGCATTTGAGGTTCTATTGTGCTATTTATCTTTGTTCTGATAGAGTCAAGTAAACTGGACGTAGTTTATCGTTATAGAAACACGTTAGTGTTTTATGTATGACTTCATGTTATTCAAAGCCTCAAGAGTTGTGTCACTCTTGAGCAAAGGTTTGGGATAATAAGTTGAGTCTTAATATATGTCTTGCGACACACAAAGTATATCACGCGTGATACATAAAGTCAAGACATTTGACTTGGTTTGTGTTAACCAAGTGATTTTCTCATTCATACGTTGGTACATAAGGAAAAAAATCGTATGACCAACAAAAAGTTAATACATGACGTTTACGTTGGAGTATTATCTATTTGTCATACTACCATATTAAAATTCATGTCAGTAGGGTTTAGATTTGTTACCATAAAAGGTCATGTGTCGCAACAAGAAAGATGCAGTTTTTGCCATTATCCTGAACTTGAAGCTCTATGAGATCGAATTGACTTAAAATAGCGTCTCTAGACTAATGATTTTCTTATTTTTGCGAAAAATTTTCAAAATTTTTAATTAGTCCGTTTTTTATATTTTTCTGACAACTAAAATTGCTTTCTAAAACCATACCCAAAAAAAAAATTGCTTTCTAAAATTTGATCTTTTTTTTTTTTTTTTTTTACAATTGATAAACCCAATGGGGAGAATGTTAGGTTTAATCTATAAATCTTTTCATATGTGAGTTATATTAATTATTGTCGGGTTAATTAGTTGGTCTAGTTAAGTCAGACGATGGACTCTTATCTAGTCTAATATGGACTGGTTAGTGTGGATTGGGTAGTTATTTTTTGATCCATGATGAGTAGATCCAATAATTACTATGTCTATAAATACTATCATGTAGGTCACTCCTAACCCTATCCGGGTCATCCATGACGACTCATCTACATCGGCCGTTAAGGGCATTAGAAAAGTGAAGTTTGTTAACGACGTTTGGCGAAGAGTGGTTTAACATAGTTGACTATTAAACCTATGAGAATTGTTCTTTTCATGTTTGTTGTTTCAGTCAAAGATGGCAGAGGAAGTCGTTTCGATGGTTCTAAAAGCTAAGACCAAGTTCTGAAGTACATATATAGACATGCTACATGTAGACACTAGCCAATCTGCTTTGAATAACTAAATCATGAAAAGATCAAATTCCATTTCATTTTGTTGGCGGTCAAACTTGATACCAATATATAAATAATGTCACGGTTGATCTTAAAACGATTTAAAAAAACACGCAAACCACATACATTCGTGCATAAAAATAAAAGGCAACATAAAGATAAAACGTTACAGATTTTATGTGGGAGACGTAGAGCGGGCCCTTTGAGTAGTCGTTAACCACAACACACTAGGAGTAGTTCTGAACATCATAGAACTCCATCACGGCATTTAGCAACATAGTTATGCATCAAACGTGAAAGAAAACAGCATTACCAAGCCAGCAGTAGATCAAGTCAAGTCAAGACAACACATGGAGTTCCATGGAACTGGAAAACAACACACGAGCAAGCCAAGCAAAATATAGCAAGGGAGGTTCTCCAACAACAACAGAACCTAGGCACCATTACTGGTTGGGGGTAGTTCCACATAGTTGTCCAAGCATTACACTTTCTAGGTCTAGGTTCCAAAAATGCTTGATTACACATAGTTGTCAACAGCTTCCGCAATGACCTGCCATGAGATGAGAAATCATGATGCAGGAATTCCACGGGGATAGGAGTCAGAAAATCGCAATGTACTTGAGCGGCAGCTTGATTTCAGTTCACATAGGTCGGAACTTGTATTCATGAAGAACAACTTGTTACATTTAGAGCACCTGGGTTGTTGGCGTTAGAGCACAAGAGCTTTATGTTCCTATGTCCTTTACACCGTGGCCTCGACCGTTGACAGCTGTTGGCGCCCAACAAACCCTCCTACGTAACCATGAAGTCTATTAGCCTAGACACAAATAAACAAGGTATGTTCCTGGACGCAGACAGTGCTGGCAATTTGGAATGGGATGTCAAGGCACTTTCTGTAGAATTACCAGTATAAGAATTAAGGGCACCGCTTCTCACAGAAAAAGCCATAAAAGAACGACTAGCCTTCCCAATCTGTCAGACCAATCATGGACTTGAGAGGATCATATGTATGATAAAAACACAACATGAGGCTTCATAATAGATAATAATGCTGCTAATAGGCATTGTTCCAACACAATCAGGCCTACTGCAACTATTCTCCACTATTCTCTCGACCTATCACCGAGAATGTGGTAGGATGATGAACGACGGGATGAAAGGGAATGCCTATGAGAAACCATTATGGAAACACAAAGAGCAAGGCGGTTCGGGCAATGTGTTGAAAGTACTCTAGCAGCCAGAAAAGAAACCAAAAAATAAGTGGTTCGGCCAAACCCAAGGCTGATGTTGCCGGAAACAAGCAAACTTCAACATGAAGGACTCATTGAATCGTATACCATTCTTCTAGGTAAGAGAAGGATTCAGTTTCAGCAGAGTATTGACAACAGAGCCACATAAATACAAAAAGCAAGCATATTGCTCCAAGGTGATAAAAGACCATCGAATCAAGAGGTTAATTTGACTTGGTTCGAATGGTTATCACATCATCATATGATTACTGTATCTCATAATCCAAATTAAGCTTCATGTTCTTCATGCTTACCATGAAACAGATGAATCTAGTGGCTATTACAATAAATATCGGTGATCAAGAAACAGAATTGTGATGCCTTTTGTTTGCAGAACCCATGCATCAAAGCTGTGGATTTTATGAACATGCCATTACAGACTCTTACCTCGGACAGCAAAGTTTGGCCAAGTAGTTCCCACCTTTGTAATACACGCACCAACCTGTCATCTGTAAGTAACAGTAGACGCCATTGCTTGAATCAACAGTCATAGATAATAACATAAGTAAATCAAACACCGTAAGAAGCGCAAGACAACTCAAACAAAGTTCAAATCCATTAAATAAATAATGTTGGAGAGTATTTCTAACCAAGCAACACAGGATGAGTGGCAATTAAGATACATTACATAATACAATCTTCAACGAGCAAGGCACAACATGAACTCCTTTTCAATACATTAAACCTCCCATGCAGATCTTCTCAAAACATTATCTTGGTCGCTATTCCAGCATCATGAAACACTATAATTCTTTCCCCTCTAGCAGATATAAGGTGTTCTGATCCGCCTCCTCCCTCGCCGCTTCCTGAACTTGCACCTAATACACCATATTGAATTATATGATCCGCCATTTCAATGCATCTTCAAGAAACTAGAGAACAATGACGACCCCTCTTGTTGTCTAGCGTACAAATCCATAGCCAATGAAAGATGCAGCTGTGTGCATCCCATGATATACCAAGGTCACAATGTTTGTGAAAAACCCCCTCCCGTGTTTATAAGCGACCCGAGTCAATCTCACTTCCCAACCCATAATCATCACCATCTTCCCAGCTCACTGTTGGCATCCATGCCCCTTCGTCTCCTCGACACAGCACTCAAAGCTGTGGGAGAACTACTAGCTTGATTGATCCTCGAGTCC
>JAOVYX010018176.1:0-20637 GCA_035668315.1 Drosera spatulata | reverse complement strand
GGGATCGACCCCTACTTCCACTACTACATTTAACTCCATATTTATAGAGTGAAGTGGGTGCTCTTATAAATATAAATCAGTTGTACTCACATGTGATGTTCAACTACCTAGACGCGGCCTCCAGCTGAGATAGTTTGCAACTAGGATACAACGGCTCCCGTGCTGCATTCAACATGTCAAAGAACTCCCTATAAGCAGGCGACAGGTTATCCTTGTCATCATTCTTATTCCCTACCACGCACTCGAAGTTAGAAGCCCCAAAACCATCTACCACCATGTTCTCATAGGGCTTAACCCCGAACATTCTCCATGACTCACTCACTTCAATCTCACCGTGAAAATTCCACCTCCAATATTCAGGCAAAAAACCGGAGGTATACAAATGCGTCCTCACGACATCAACCAACTGATAGTCTCTATTTCAATACTTATTACATGGACACTTCAAGTATCCAGAATAGTTGAAGGGTTGATGTTATCGACTAATGGTTCATACATCCAAGATCTATCATACACTCATGATAAATCCAAATCCATCAGTGTCATGAAAATTCATGACGCATTATTATTTTTATTGATTAAAAAATCACTACAAATACTTAGGTACCTCAATACTTGTGAATTTTAGCTTTCTTTATTGTCATTAAAAAAAAAAAAAGAATTGACAAAACCCTTTGACATGAACTGCATAGACTATTTTAGCTTTCATGAACCCAATCAAACATCGTCATAATCCAAACCAAATCAACCATTGCCCAAAGTAGCCCAAAACAACCATAAACATCGTCCATAAATCGTCATCCAACTCCATCGTCCAAACCATCATCGAATAATCATCCATACAATTGAACAAAATTCACAAACAATTCAACAAACCCTAAACCTAAAAGTAACCAATTCAATCATTTACAAATAAACCTCAATAATAACAATCAAAAAATCACAACTCATCCATCACGGCACATCCTTCACCACTCATCCAATATCATCGTCCAACTCAATCGACCAACTCATCCATCACTACCACCTCGTAATCCAAATTCATCCAAATTACCCATAATCAACCTAAATTCATCAAACAAACATATAATTAAATCAATTACTTAGTTAAATTATATATAAAAAATAAAATAGAGATTTAGGGTTTGATATTATACAATTGGGGCAAATTGGCAAGGATGGAAGGAGGAAGGTGGTGGTGTGGAGTGGTGGCCAGCAGTTGCTCGCCTCGTCTGTCCTAGCCTCCTCGGAGATCGCCTCGCTAGAACTCGCCTTGTCGGAGCTCATGGTTATTGGGTCGTTGGTGGTGGCCTCGTCCCTCTCATCGCCTCCCAGAGCTCGCCTCATCGGAGTGTTTGATGGGGTCATTAGGGATCTTCGGTTGTGGGAATATCGGAGTGATTGGGGGTGGTGGTCCCCGGTGTGAGGGAAAGAGGTTCAGGGAAAGAGATTCGATCTCTATTGTTATTTTGTAACTGTTTTGATCGCTAAAGTTGCGACCATTTTTAATTTCGATCGCTAAATATGTTTGCGACTGTTTCGGTCGCTAATTTTACGACCGAAATTTAAAAACGGTCGTAAAAGGCCCGTTTTTTTATAGTGCTTGTATTTAAAGCACTTTATAACTTTTTTTTTCTTAAGCCTATAAATAGAGGGTATGAGAGTTTGGGAAGATTAACACAAGTGTAGCAATATATAAATCTCTCCTCTCTTGATATCATCTTTTTTTGACAAGTTTAGGAGCTCGATTACTTTCAAGTTCATATCACATTATAAGCACAATGATCTTGTAAGGTAGAAACTGAGGTAATGTAAGTTATAGGCATTTTCGTTAGTGCTTGTGTTTGGTATCCCACAATGGTTGATCAATGGTCCGCTTTCTCTATTTTATGCTCTATTTTCATATTCATGGACACTAAAATAATGTTTAATACTCATATATATTTTGGTATGATTCGCCCATTATTATATGATTCGCCCATTGAATAATAGGTTGGAGTGTGTA
This sequence comes from Drosera spatulata, assembly GCA_035668315.1. Lineage (NCBI taxonomy): Eukaryota > Viridiplantae > Streptophyta > Magnoliopsida > Caryophyllales > Droseraceae > Drosera > Drosera spatulata. The sequence goes on along the minus strand of JAOVYX010018176.1, from coordinate 18,632 downwards.
GTTTCCACGACAGACATTTATATGTGGCTTGACTGGATCCACAAAGATAAAATGAATGTAGTTTAGTTATCATGTCTAGTTGGGTCCATGTAATCGGAATATTTCTTATGAACTTATTGGGATTTTGTGAGTCTATAGTGTAGCAATGTGGATATTATATACGATGACTACACTCTCTGTCGAATTGAGTTCATATGTGTAATCACAAATTTTGAGTTCACATACTATATAAGTTAATTTTATAATAATTAAAAGATATTATATATCTCTTCATTAACTTGCCAATAATATTTTTAATGGTATCTTGTAGTAATGGCTAATCTCACCAAATGTGAGTTCATTGTCCTTCACATCACGGGGCAAGAATTATCTTCGACGAGCACTTGATGTCGAGATCCATCTTACAATAAATAATTTAGGAGATGCAATCAAAGTTGAAAAAAGGATATGGGAAAAGAGCGTACGAAGACTATGATATTTCTCCATTATCACCTTCATCAGGGCCTTAAGTTTGAATTTTTAACAGTGAAAGATTTGCTGAAACAATGAAATAATTTCGAGGAAAGATATGACTACCAAACCACTGTGATCCTTCCTAGAGTTTGCTATAAATGGATGTATTTAAGGCTCCAAGATTACAAAAATATAAGCGAGTATAATTCCATAATGTTTTACATTACTTCTCAAGTAAAGTTATAACAAGAGAAGATAACTATTTCTAACATTTTTGAGACACTTTCTCTACTTTTCCTCGAATTCACTCCTACAGCAGCAGTATCGTGAGCGATTTTCAAAAAATATTTTGAGCTCATATCATGTTTTCTTGTATCTGAACAAAATAATGAGTTATTAATGCAGAATTATCAGTTTAGAGACACCGGTTCAAATGCATTTCTTAAAGTGAATACGATATCTTTATATAATTGTACGTGTGGATGTGGTCATGCCAATGGCGCGATCGTGGTAAAGGCCATACTAACATGTTGACCTGCGTAACAATCGTTACAAGGCATTTGTAACGACCGTTACAAGGCATTTGTAACGACCGTTACAGGCAAAGGCTTCTTCAAATTCTTCAATCTTTAAGTCCGTAACGGCCGTTATCAATGACCTGTAATGACCGTTACACAGCTTGCTTGCTCCTGAATGGACTTCCACCTTGTAATGGGCATTACACATTTCCTGGATAGGTCGTTACAGCTCCATAAATCATCATTTCGACTACGAAACATTATCACACAATCGCGAACATATCCACAAACGATCAAAGCCTCAAATCAATGTCTTGAATCATTAAAAACAACATCAAAACACATCCAAGATTTTATCCAAAGCTCCATATTCACATCATCTTCCATCATAACTTCCCACAATGAACTCCACGATCAAATAATATCTTCTCACGATCAAATCTGTCATAAAAGCACACAAACAGTAGTATCCAAATTCACTATGTAAAAAAGGCTTTTCTAAGATGGAAAAAGTTCACGACGGATTATTCCCGTCGCAATAATATGGTATCTATTACGGGTCAGTTGTCAAATATTTCAAGGAAAAAAGAAAAAAGGAAAAGAAAATTCTATGACGGAAAGTCAACGTCCGTCGCAAACAAATATGCAAATTACGACGGAATCTGTCGCAGAGTTGAATATCAAAAATTATACATTTATTTGTAATAAGTTTTTAAAAGTGAATGCAGTCTCTTCGACGGATTCCGTCGTAAATTGACTTTTCCAAAAACTTTTTACCCCATTTTATATCTAAGAATTATAATTCGTGCACATGTTCTAGAAGTTGTTATTCCGCGACAGACATCGTCGTAAAATATTTTTATTGCAATTGATCCGTGGCATATTTAGGAAAATATAATGTTTATTTTAATTATACGATATTATGTTTAATTTTATTACGATAAAATATATCGAAGTGTGTGATAAATTTATAATTTCATTAACATTGTATGTTTCATGTGAATACATTATATATTATGAATTAATTTACCATACTTAAATTATAAATGTATCAAGGATAACGCGTCCAGTATAAATGTGATAACTAATGGTACAGTAATTGTTGCATTTTTAACAATGAGATAGATGATTTATATTCCGTTTAATCGGTTATGATATTCGAATGATGAATGTATGGTTATAAGATTGGTGTAAGTACACTGTAAAATAAATTAGTCTCGATTTTTTGGTGATACTATAATTATAGTTGTGATAATTATACTTTGATAGTATAATTAGATTTTTTCTGTTTAAGAGTGTATGATGTTTAACATTCACGTTTGTATTTTTGATTATTTAATATCCTTTTTAAGTATAAAACATATTTTCTGCGACGGATCCGTCGTAAATAGGTGAATCTGCGACGGATGTCGTCGCATAGTTGGATTAATTAAAATAAATTACTCTGCGACGGAATCCATCGCAGAATTAACAATACTAAGGCCTGCGTGTCGTCCTCTTCCTTCCTTCCCTTTTCCCTTCCTTCTTTCCTCCTCCTCTCTTTCTTGTTGCCGTCGCGCCGCCCGCTGCCCTCTTCGCACCGTGGCTGCCCGCTGCCCTCTTCACGCTGCCGTCGTTGCCTGCTGTGGAAATCCCCTCGCCGTAGCCAGAAGCCGCCGCCACGAGGCCTCGCCGAAGCACGATTCCCATCGCTACCGCCTTCCAACCGCATCACCGGCCACCACCAGTCAGTCGTATTCCAGTCGCACCACCGGCCACCACCAGCCAGCCGCACCTCCGTCGCCCACCAGCCGGCCGCCCCAGCCATACCTTCGTTGTCAGAATCCGCTAGCCATCATCATATATAGGTCTATTTTATTTTATTTTTTATTTGTGGATTACTTATTTATTGGATGTTGAGATTTATGTTTGATGTTATAGAATTTGGAATATAATTGGTGGGCTTGGTTTGATGATATGGAATGTGATGGTGGTTTATGATTGTTGTTGGAATCGGGATTTGTGATTGTAGTTGAATTTGGGATTTGATGTTATGGAATGGGATTGTGGTGGGGACGATTAGAGTAAGTATTATAATTGAAGTGCAAATACGATGTTTGTAAATTAAGTGTCAATATGATCTAAGTGGACGAAATGATCATTGATTTTTCCATTTAATTTTTGAATCAAAATGATCCCACTGTTATAAATGAACTCAGAATTTACATCTAAGTTAGAAGTTACCTTTTGCAAAATTATCCAAGTGTTATAAATCAATTGATCCTCGAAATTGGTTTTCATACAGAAATTATAGCGATGTGGAGTTATATCGATCTTGGATGTATGAACGATTGGATGGAACGTACTTGAATCCCCGATTCATTGAAGGGATTGAAGAGTTTGTACGAAATGCCGTTCGACACGACGAGGGTCGTTTCTTGGGACGTTTAAGATGCCCTTGTACAAAATGCAAGAACGGAAGATTTTAAACGGTGGATGATTTGAATATCACCTAATTACTAGGGGATTCAGGAAGAATTATTATGTTTGGGTGTATCACGACGGAAAAAGTCAATCCATCGTAAATAATTTTCAATTTGCGATGGATCCGTCATATAAAAATGGTTTTGCGACGCCATTTGTTGCAACGGCAAAATCCGTCGCAAATTCAGTCGCTATTCACCACTTTAACTGAATTCTTCCGTTGCAAAATGATGCAGTTTTTTGTAGTGATGTAAAGACTCAAACTAAACTAAAATCGCAATATAATGAACTCAAATACGTCAAATTAGTTGGTTTAACACCAATAAAATACGTGTGTTTACACACTTCGAATTCCCCCAAGTTAAACCTTTACTTGTTCCGAAGCAAAAAAATTATACAAGAAGACACAAGATCAAAGTAATATGCACAACTCTAACAATAAAACCATCAAGTGTCATAACTCCGTTTTCTCCAAGCAATTCATCATACCCCCTCGTCACATTACATGAAACCTTCCTCGTATCTCTAAGCGATCACTAAACAAGGCACTACTCACCATCCCACAATGATCGTAAGGATCATATCTTGCATTTATATATGAAAGAATAAGGGTTCAACCCAAATAAGATAATCAGCTGTATACATTCACATACTAACCACCTTTTTATCCGAACCGAATGTGCATCTCGATCCAAAATAAGGCTGGGGTCAATAAATAAACAAAGTAGGTAAAAGGAGATCGACCATGTGGTCATGTAGAGCTCGAGTGTAAAGGGTAGGAATATAGTACGAGCCAAGTCATAAGTGAATCTATACATCCATCCCCATCAAGGCATTGTGCCTTGAACAAAACACATACTAACATAATAAACCTTGCATACAACCTCTCGAATCACCTCCCAATAAAGAAAACACAAGAACTTTTTTTCACCATTTTTTCTTGTGTTTTTTTCTTTCTTTCTTTCTTTTCATTTTTTTTTTCAAATGAATGAATGAAATAAACAAGAAACATTGGCACCACGGCTTAGGCATATTATATGCCATATTACAACATAAAGAACAAACCATCCCCATACAAAGTATCTCACATATCACCACCTTGTCTCATACACTTGATAAGATTCAAAAGGGATTTTTTGTGCAGTTTTATGGCATGAGAAATATAAAACATCTCCAATGATAAATATAGGCATGCTCAATCAAAACAACGTATCACGTAGAATACGAAATGAAAGGAGAAAAAATAAGGGAATAATAACGTTAGGTAAAGGAGGCCTATTTTCTCCCCCAAGCTAAAACTTTACATTGTCCTTAATGTAAAAATAAAAATAAAATCTAGAGAACAAAATATACCTATTAAGCTCAAGAACAGGATGAAAAGTGTCCCTGGGACACATGTCAATTGTAGATCGTCCTCACCATATCAATCACTGGTCCATCTTCAAATTCTAATTGTTGTTGGATGATGTCTATTGTGTAATTCTGCTATTTCATATACTGTTCAATCAGCTCAATCGCCTCATTGAGTTTTCATTGCTCCTCTTCTGTTCGTTGTAACCTGAAATTGAGAGCAATGAAACTGCAAGGAGGTGGTGGTGGTTATGGATATGCAGGATTCACAACACGGTCCACATCTTCTTCATCCATCTAACGCTCTACACTTTCTACACGAACTTCTCTTCCTTGTTGTGGAACATTGGGATTTTGCTCTTGTGATGACATTCTTGTCTCAATAAAACTTCAATCTCCAAATATTAGTAGACACTCTCACTCTCTCACAATATGAAAAAATAAACAATGAAAGTGATTACATGAAAAAAAGAATCATGCAAATCAATAAGTACAAATGAATAAAAAGACAACGTATCATCAAATGGAATTTCATTTTCAATAAATAAGATTTATGGTGTTTTTTATCTATCATGACAAACATAAAATATCCTATATGATGAAAACGGGCTAATTCTCCTTCATTGATTTAATTTAAGTTGATTTGGTATTTTTTTTAAGGTTTGTTAATGTCTTAAATATCTTAAATTATTTTTACCTTTTGAATTCATTAAATTAATTGGGGTGGATTTAATCTTTTGGATTGAAAGTTAATTAAAACAAATTTCATTGGTTCAATTAGAATTACGAATTGATTCAGTTTTTATTTTTATTTTTATTTTTGATTTCATGATTTTTAACGATTTGTTGAAGATTTTTCAATTCAATTATTTTAAATGGATTTTCAATCAATTAATTTCCTACAAATTTTAGAGATTGAATTACTTAATAAGATTTTTTTATTATTATTAGTTTTGTTAATTTTCAGATTTTCAATGAATTTTAATTAAATTTTTGAGTTTTAAATTAATTATCTTGAATTAATTAAGTTTTTATGAGAAGGAAAACTAACGAGAGTAATACAAAACATAACTGAATATCATTAATGAGAGGTGTTTCGTACAACGGCTCAAATACTGAGAATTGAAAATAACAGTCTCAAACTGACAAACTGACTCGAACTAGGAATGAAAATGACTCAACAAACTGGACTTGGAACTGAAAATGAAATACATAGACAGAAACGCACCCCCAAATTAATCTATACTGTCCCTAAATACATAGACATGAAAATATAGGACTAGTATACATAACAAATGACATGGGTGTTGATGGTGGAGGCTGTTAGTTCCACTGAGGGAACTGGTCAAAGAAAGCAGTCTGGCGCTACTCTATTCACTATATAGCTGCTATCATCTTCAGTGAATGCTTATCCATCAGGTTCATATGCTCTCCCTGACATCTCTGTTCCTCTACTATCGCCCTCTGATTCCCCTCTATCCTCTGAATAGCAGCCGTCCAGTGATAATAAGAACTGGATGGATGGTCTTCATGCTAAGGTGGAGATGGCTAGTACTAATGTGCTACTCGTACGGCTGCTGCTGCTGCTACTCATAGCGCAGCCTAAGCAGCTTGAAAACCCAGTTGGTACTATGAATAATCTATAGGCTCATGAACAGGTGGAGTAGGTGCGTCAGGCATCTCCATATCTTGATGTACAGCTAGAGTAGGTGGTGGTGTAAAGCTCTAGGCTGAGCAGCCTCTTCGGCCTAAAGTCTAAGTAATCCCCAGTTCTTGTGAACTGTGACGGTTTGCTCAAGGGTCGTGAGTGGTAGACGTCTCATCCGCTCGTGCTGATCTCTCTGGTAGAGATAGCATTCTCTACACTCTCTTTTCAGCATACCAAGTTCTTGAGCATTATCAAGTCAATTGGATCCCTTGGCCTGTCTGCCTCATTTGTACTCATATCAACCTTGAAATACTTCGAGTAATCAAGCCTCCCACTACTATGCCTCTAGTCGTGGCAATAGCAGGATACATTAGTCTGCGAACTACAAATGCTCCAGTGCAAACACGACATTCCTCATATTGGTCATTCAGACCATATAACATCGAATGTAGAATCCATAACTCCTTTTCACAAACTGATCCCTGGATCTTCTCCATCCCTAGAATGCTATTAGCTATAAACCATTGCATCATGCGAATAGCTGGGTTATGGAACTGAGTGCTCTTAGAATATTTCGGCTCAAATACCCTTTGACTTGTGAGACGCTCCTAGAATGCGTTCTGATGACCCTTAAAGTCATTGGACAAGTTTCGTTCTCCCCAAGCTTAAAACCATAAGCCGTGGAGAATTCATCCATCGTCATGGAACGATGTCCACCCGCCAACTGGAAAGTAATAGCCTCCTCATACGGATCCTATGGAGGTACCTCCTTAAATAAGCAACAAATGATGCCAAGGACCTCCAAAGTAAGACAAGTATATGTCTTCTAATTCTTGGTTAGGAATATATCTTACCCAAGCATTTTTCCCATCTTTTCAACATTCTTCTATACTCCAATCATTGTTATATCGGCTTTGGTTAATACGCGATATCACACGATCTAGCGGATATGGAGTTAATTGCTCCTCCTCGACGGGTTCTGGCATGGGAGTTTGGTTTGCCAACGAGGATGTTTGACCCCTTCTAGTTCTCCTAGCCATCATCTTGACACGTTTTGGCAGATTTAACAAGTTGAAATCGTCCAACACTTTAAACACCAAACTTCATGAAACCAGTTTTTCACCTATACGAAAATTATATCAAATAATAAAAATCGGGCCGAATCCATTCAAATAAATGCCAGGAACGAATTCCCCTCATCGAGTAGATACATTTAGAGTATTTATTTGACCGAAACAATCAAGAAATGAGATTTTCATACCTAGGGTTTTTCGGGATCAAATCAATGAAATCACACGAATCAACGCGTTTTCGGACATATAAACGCTTGATGCAAGTGTATTTGATGCAATGGAGTTAAGTTTGAATGATTTTGTACTGATTTGAAGTGGTTTGATGTGAATTGGAGGAGAGAATTTTGCGTTTGGGTGTGCTTGGAATGAGTTTATGTTCCAAATTTGGTGGAAAAATTGCTTAATGCACGATTTATAACGTGTAATAACCATTATGGGCTCCCTGTAATGGTCGTTACACTGAAGCTATGCAAAAGGGGTTGCTTTTGAATGCTATAATGGTCGTTATAGGCACCCTGTAATGATCGTTACAGACCAGGAATTAGGCAATTCGATTTTTAAAAAATTCCTAAACGAGCCGTTATGCATCAAACTCATTGTAAATGCTTAAAATATGCAGTTTGTAAACTGTTCAAGTGATTTTTGGAAGATCAAAACCCGCCGTGCGATTTTATGAAAGTAAAACGAACCTAACTAAGAAATAAATTATTGAAAAAGTAGAAACATGGGTTGTCTCCCAAGAAGCGCCTTTGTTTAACGGCATTAGCTCGACGCCTTTTAAGATCATTTAACGCTCTGAAATATGTTTCACCACTTCTAATGAAATTTCATCCATCCATGGTGAATCTTGAAGCTCATAGTATCGTTTAATACGATGACCGTTAACTTTAATATTTTTTCGGTTTCTTCACTTTCAATTTCAACCGCACAATTTATACCCCATGTGTCGAATAATTCACATGCTAGGATATATTTTTGAAGGATTTCATCTTTTTTGATGATATTCCCGGTTTTCTGACACTGCTCATAACTTTTCACAAAATTATACACATCCTTATTCAAGGATAGCCAATAAAATCCATATGATAAAATTTTATGAGTTGTACATCTAACTCCAATATGTCCGCCAATATCATATGAATGGAAGTGTTCTAGTACAAAATTAATTTTATGATCAGGTATACACTGTCTAATTACTTCATCAGCACAGAATAATTCACTGTCTAATTACTTCATCGCTCTTCATTTTGTCTTTCTGATGCCTCAGACGATCACTTGGCAGCTTTTTGTTAACTAAATAGTTGACAAGATCAACATACCAAGGAGCATAGCCATGTGCAGAGTATAAATACTCATTCAAAGATAATTCAGAAATTGAGATTGACTTGAGATTATTCATGATGCGTGACAAATGATCAGCAACATAATTCGCGGCACTCTTCTTGTGCTTGATCTCTATATCAAATTTTTGTAATAAGAGAAACCATCTCAAAAGACGTGCTTTTGACTCTTTTTTTTTTCAATAGATATTTTAGAGTGGCATGATCAGAGAAAATAATTATCTTTGTCCCCAATAAATATGAACGAAATTTTTTCAGGGCAAAAATAATTGCATAAAGCTCTTTTTCAGTGGTCGTGTAATTGTATTGAGCTTCATCAAGGGTCTTGGACGCGTAATAAATTATGTGAGGTACTTTGTCCACTTTTTGACCGAGCACAGCCCCTATAGCTTTATCGCTAGCATCACACATAATTTTAAATGGGTAATTCCAGTCAGGGGGTTAAATAATAGGAGTAGAAACCAATTTTCCTTTCAAAGTATCGAAAAAATTTATGCAGTTGTCACCAATAATAAAATCAGAACCCTTTTTCAATTAATTTCTTGAAGGATTGGCTACTTTTGAAAAATCTTTAATAAATCTATGATAAAAGACCAGCATGTCCTAAAAAAACACGCACTTTTCGAACGCATGAGGGATAAGATAGTGTTTTAATAACTTCAACTTTCGCTCTGTCTACCTCTAATCCCTTAGCTAATATGATGTGTCCTAACACGATTTCTTTTTCAAACATAAAATAGCATTTTTCATTGTTTAGCACCAGATTTGTTTCAATGCATCTTTTCAACACCATTTCTAGTTTTTTTTTTTTTTTTTAGGCATTCATCAAAAGAATTGCCATAAGCTGTAAAATCATCCCTGAAAACTTCAATAATACTAGAAATATAATCAGAGAAAATTAACATCACACTTTTGGAACGTAATAGGTGCATTGCATAGGCAAAAGGCATACGCCTATACGCATATGTACCAAAGGAACATGTGAATGTTATTTTCTCTTTGTCTTCACGAGCAATCACTATTTGGTTTTATCCAAAATAACCATCAAGAAACAATAATATGACCTTCTAACTAATCTCTCAAGCATTTGGTCCATGAAAGATAATGAAAAAAAATGATCTTTTCTATGGCTGAATTTAATTTACGATAGTCAATGAAAACTCTCCATCCATTTTGAATGCTGGTTGTGATCATTCACCATTATCTTTTTTTATGACTGCAAGTCCTATCCTTTTAGGTACGAAATGAATAGGACAAACCCACTGTGAGTCAGTAATTGGATAAATCACTCCAGTATCGAGCAATTTCAAAATCTTAATTTTGACAACCTCCATCATTAGCGGATTTAATCGTCGCTGAGGCTCACAAGATGGTTTTGAATTATCTTCTAATAAAATTTGATGCATATAAGGGGAGGGACTGATTCCCTTAATATCAGCAATTGCCCATTCAATTATTGTTTTGTGCCTCTTTAAGACATTGACCAAAGCTTTCTCTTGAGGATTTGTCAATTGGCTTGAAATAATGAAGGATAATTTTTTCTCATCCCCCAAGTAGGCATATTTTAATCGAGCCGGGAAAGATTTCAATTCAAGATTATGAGGGTTTTCCACAGAAGGTTGGATCTTGGTATGACTTGCAGGTAATTCAAGCCATTTTACCTCTTCGTGATTTTTCAATCTTTCTTCTAAAAATGACAAGTCATGTTCATAATTTTGAAATTGTAAATCTTCTTCCTCCACATCTACTCTCATGATAGCCTACATGAATTCATCATGATTTAACTTGAATAATTCCTCTTCAAATGACATATAGGAATTAATTGAGCAGACATAGAAAACTTGGTCATTTGGATGTTTCATGACGTCATAAATATTAAAAATAATTTTATCGCCATCAAATTCAATGGATAATGTGTCACTATTCATATTAATTTTTGTATTGACAGTCTTAGAAAAGGTCTCCTTAACAAAATTGGAGCATGAGAATTATGACTTGATCCATCATTTGTCTTCAGAATATAAAAATCTGTAGGAAATACTACCTCATTCAACTTAACCAAAACTTCTTTATTTACACCTATATGATATGCAACGGACCTATCAGCAAGTTGAATTATCACTCCAGTTGGTTGCGATGGTCCAAGATTCAAAGACTTTTTGCGAAGAAAGAATGGCTCCTCCAAAGCTACCTAAGTGTCCTAACAGTGGAGAACCACCAGCATACTTATTTGACAAGTTCAAGCATTGGAAACTGAGGATGCTTTCTCACTTGGGCTCTATAGATGAGAGGATGCAAGATATTGTCACAGATGATCCTTTTATTCCAAAGATAAGGGATCCAACAGATGTATGTAAAGAGATTGACAAGCCCCAAGCTCAATAAACTAAGGATGAGTGGCATCTGGTAATGATTGATAGAAGTGTAAGAAATCAAATCTTTAAGGCGCTTGTTGTGGTTTACACAGTAAAGGAGGTCTAGGACGCTCTAATGATGAGGAAAGAAGGAACAATGAGATCATGAAAAACAAGAAAGATGTTCTGATACAGCAATATGAAATAGTGATCATGAAGCTTGATGAAAATCTCACAAGCTTCTATGATAGGTTCAATATTATGGTCAACAACTTGAAAACCTTGGGGAAAACCTTTGACAACAAGGAAGTTAACCTCAAATTTATGAGATACTCTAGGTGAAATCTGGGGTACTAAGATTACTGCAATAAGAGAATCAAGGGATCTTGCCAAAATGATATTTGCTCAACTGTATGGTGTGTTGCATACATATAATCTTGAAGGGGAGCAAAAGAAGCATCTAGATGAGGCAAGGAAGAAGACCCTAACCTTCAATGCTAATGAGAAAATTTTAAGATCTATGGTTGAGCAAAATACTACTGAAATATCTTTCTCAAGTGAACAATCTGTCACAGAGTAACTTGCCTTGATAGTGAAGAAGTTCAAAATGCTTTTCAAAAAGAAAAACTACAAAAAGGGTGTTGTAGCCAAGTCAAAGGAAGCTGAGAAGGAGGTATGCTATAATTATGGCAAGCGAAAGCACTTTGCTACACAATTCAAACAAGCTCTATAAGAGTCTGGAGGAAAAGAAAAGTGCAAGGCTTATGCAGCAAAGACATAGAGTGAGATAGACTCAGATGATAAAGAAACAATCTCAAATGCACAACTTTATCTCATGGCCAGAAATAATGAAAAACAATAGGTATTTGATCTCTCAACCTCTGATGCCTCACTTGAGGAACTAAAAGAGGCTCTTCAAGAGATCTCAAAAAAAATTATTCCCCTGACAAGGCAGAATAAAGAAAACCTTGAGTTGATTGTAATTTTAAGAGGAAATTACAATCTGGCCTATGAGAAAATAGAAAAGAAGTCAAATGACTTACTTGTGGTCAAAAATGAACTCAAGGGGTTTGATGAGAAGGTGAAGTCTCTCACTGAGTTAGTGAAAAAACTCACCAGAAAGAATGCTGAGTTACAGAAACAGGTAGACATATGGAATGAAAAGACCATGGAACTTCAAAAAATAATTCTCATATCATTGATTTGGGAAAGGATACAAGAGCTGGATAAATGAAGCCGAATATTCAAAAGCTAGAGAAATCCCTACAACCAGTAAAATTGAGGTTGAAAAGACACCTGCAAAAATTTTGCAAAATGCTGAGATTTTTACTGCAAAGACAATACAGCAGAGTAAAGTCTCGACAGCTCAAACAAAGAAGTCAAACCACTCTGTTGCAAAAGCAAAGCAGAAGGTAACACAACCTCAAATGGCACAAAGACCTAAACCACAAGAAGAAATGTTCCATTGGAACATTACTTATGGTCATTATGTACCCCAGTATACCATAAACTATATAGTGTGGAATAAAACCCTACTACCGCATAAAAGAGACCATATCATACATCCTACTGCACCTGTGAAACGCAGTGTGGGAAATCAAGCTGACCAGACAGAAGTGCCAAAACAACAAAACCAAAGGTCACATGCTATAAATATGGCACGATTGACCACAAGGCTTTTAAATGTAGGACACCGCACAAGAAAATTATCAAAGTGTTGGTGTCCAAAAGTAATAAATGAGGAACCATGTATGTAAGGACCACATATGAAACTTGAATATCTTATAGGAGCAACACAATGAAGTATAGTACTTACATGGTAGACGCTCAGGACACATGACAAGGGGCAAAATCCTGCTAACAAAATACAGAAAGCAAGAATGTCCTCTTGTGATCTTTGAATGAAGTAAGACAGGTAGACTAAAGGTTATGAAACCCTTGGTACAGGTTCCTTAATCTTTAGAGATGTGGCATATGTAAAGGGACTTGAACATAATCTATTATCCATAAGTCAATTATATGATAAAGATTATGAAGGGTCCTTTACACATGACATATAAGAAGTAAAGGATAAAATAACTAAGAAAGTCGAATTGATTAGCTGTAGAAAATGAAATATCTATATAGTAGACTTCAATATGTCCCACTCTGTACAGATCATTTGTTTCTATACAAATGAATTTGGAGACTTAAATTGGCTATGGCATAAGAGATTAGCTTATCTGAAATTTGAGACCATAGCAAGGCTTTCCTCAAACCACCTGGTGAGAGGTTTACCTCAAATCAAGTTTAAAAAAGATAAATTGTGTAAATCCTGTCAAGAAGGAAAACAAACTAAGACCAGTTTCAAATCTACAAACTCCACAGAAACCATTAGAGTTCTTGAACTCTTCCACATGGACCTATTCGGACCAGTAGAAGGGGAAATCATAAGTAGAAAGAAATACACTCTTGTAATTATAGATGATTACTCAAGATATACTTAGGCAATATTTCTACATAAAAAAAGTGAAACCTGTAGTCTATTGACTAGATTCTTAAGACAACTTCAAAATAAAAAGAGTATTGTTGTGATAGCCATTAGGAGCGATCATGGCACAGAATTTGACCAATATGGTATGGACAAATACTTGATGATCAAGGTATCACACATAATTTCTCTGCACCTAGAATACCATAATAGAATAGTGTGGCTGAGCAGAAAAATAGGACACTGATAGAAGCAGCAAGAACAATGCTGTCAGATGCTGAATTGCCTAAAATGTATTAGACAAAAGTAGTAAATACTGCTTGTTATGTCCTAAACAGGTGCCATATACATAAGCATCATAAGAGAACCCCCTATGAATTATGGAAAAGAAAGACACCAAGTGTCAAGTACTTTCATGAATTTTGATGCAAATATTATATTAACAATAATGAGAAACAATATTTAGGGAAATTTGATCCAAATCATATGAGGGAATTTTTGTAGGATACTCTACTACAAGTAAGGCATTTATAGTATTCAACAAAAGAACTGGAAGAGTAGAAGAATTAGTACATATTTTATGTGATGAAAGAGTCAGTTCTCCTCGTGTTGCTGATGTCTTTGATGAGGAATATGTCCGTATACATGGTGAATATATTGAAGAACAAGAACCATAGGATACGATAAAGGAGGAATCATTCGCACCCGATAAAGAAAGTAAAGAGGATGTAGCAGAGGATGAATCTACTGCAGTTCTACAACATTTAGAGGAGACCTCAATCTGTGAAGCACAAGCCAAAGGGAGATGGATGAAAGCTCACACTCAGGATATAATCATTGATGACAAAGATGCCTCGGTACAGACTAAGAGAGCAATGGCCAAGAAGTGCTTGTCTGTCTACTTCATCTCAGAAATAGAACCAAAGACAATCAAGCAAACCATAGGGGATGCTAATTGGATTAATGTCATGCAAGAAGAATTGAATGATTTTGAAAGGAACAAGGTGTGGTACTTGGTGCCAAGATCAAAGGATTATCTAGTGGTAGACTGCAAGTGGGGCTTCAAGAACAAAATAGATGAAAATGTAGTTATCATTAGAAATTACCCAGATTGGTTGCCAAAGGATATTCACGTGAGGAAGGAATAGATTTTGATGAGACATTTGCTCCTGTGGCAAAACTTGAAGCAATAAGAATGTTTCTACCCCATGTTGTACATCAAGGGTTCAAAGTTTTTCAGATGGATGTGAAGAGTGCATTTTTTAATAGAAGGCTTCAAGAGAAAACTTACGTTGAACAACCTCCAGGCTTTGAGGACTATAAGCACCCTAAATATGTGTACAAGTTAGACAAAGCCATATATGGACTGAAACAGGCTCCAAGGGCCGGGTATGAAACTCTTTCAATCTTTTTTTGTGAAAATGGCTTCAAAGGGGTAGATATATGTAGATGGCATTATCATTGGATGCACTAATAGTAAACTATGTTAGAGGTTTGCTGCACTAATGAAGTCAAAATTTCAAATGACTCTAATGAGAGAACTGAAATATTTTTTAGGACTTCAATTACAGCAAATAGAGAGTGGAATATTCATAACCAAGCTAAATATTTGAGAAATATTGTGAAGAATTTTTCTCTAGAAAATACAAGCCACATGAAAATCCCTATGAGCTCTACTGTAAAGATAGATAAAGATGAAAGTGGAAAACCCATTGACCAAGTACTACGAAGAGGAATTATACAATCTTTATTGTACTTTACTGCTAGTAGGCCAAATATTCCCTATTCTGTATTTGTTTGTACTAGGTATCAATCTGATCCCAAAGAATCCCACTATATTACAGTCAATAGAATCCTGAGATACCTCACAGGAACTCCTTATTTCGGTATATGATATCCTAAGAAATCAGATTTTAAATTAAAGTGCTATTTAGAGGCCGACTTTGCAGGTTATAGAGTAGATAGGAAAAGAATCGATGGATCATGTCAATTTCTAGGTGCAAGACTTGTATCATGGCTCAATATAAAGCAGACTACCGTTTCAACCTCTACTACAAAAGCTGAATATGTTGCAGCAGGGAGCTACATTGCGCAAATTCTATAGATGAGATCCCAATTTTTGGATTATGGGATTGCAATTTTAAAAATCCTGTTTTTCACTCAAGGATCAAGCACATTAATGTCAGATATCATTTTATCAGAGATCATGTGCAAAAAGGTCATATTAAATTTGAATTTATTCCCACAAAAAAAAAAAAATACAAACATTCTTACAAATTCTCTTGATGAGAGCAAGTTTATCCAGTTTAGGGATGAATTAGGTATGATTGATTTAAATGAATTAGGTCAAAATATTCTACTATACTCTATTGCATAGTGAGATCCAAACTAGAATTCAAACCCCCTACTGCATTTCTGTTTTTGGTAGAAAACAAACGCTATAATTTTTTGTGCTTGAATTTTCATAACTGTAAAAAAAATTGACTGTTTTCACGAAATGAAATGCAACGCCTTACTTTTTGGGATTTACAAATGGTAACAAATAAATGCCTATAAATACCCAACTGTTTTGAGACTTAAAATCTCTTTGACACACACACTCTCTCTCTCAAAAGCACTCTCTCTCACTCTCGTGCTCTACTATAAAACCCTAATCCCTCTAAACTCACACTTTTATTCTCAAACTCTCAATCTTTCAAACTACAATGTTTGTTAAACATGGCCAACACCCCTCTTAGCTCTTCCACCTCATCTAAAAGAACTTACATCCAACAAAGTCCCTCTTAATCAAAGAAGGATATCGAGAAAAAGGTAGAATTGGAAACTGATATTGTCCTTGATTTCGACAAATTGAATAATGCACCTGGAGATATCAAGGAGATAGCTAAGCTGATCCAAGAAGTAGGACTCAAATACTTATGTGAAATTACCAGTCGAATCTAAGAAGAAGAGGGCATGCACTTTATTAAAGAAGCCCAAGTAGCAAACGACCTCCAAAGTATTTTGTACACTTCAAACAACAATATTGGAATCACTATAACCACTAAAGACTTCGGGGCTCTATTACAAATACCCAATAAAGGAGAACCCATAGTTTCTAAGGAGACCATCAACAATGGCGGACTGGCCATGCTGACTAAGGAGTTCAAAGAAGCCAAGATTAGAACAATGAAAAAGCATTTCTCTATAGCTCACAAGCTTTTGGTAGATATGGTGAAGAGATCCATCATGTCAAGGGAGTTTACAAAGGACCAGATCACAAAAGATCAACAACAAGTTATGTGTGCAATACTGATGAAGTCAAGCCAAACTGGGCTAGGCGTCTAATGAAACACCTGGCAAAGGCAGTACAGGGTAGGCAACTTCTCTATGGATGAATTCTAAGCATTTTCTTGAAGGCCAAGCATTCTAAGAAAGGAAGATCTTGGATAGTTTTCTTGCAAATTGATGTCAAGATTAACAAACAACCCACATGGTTTGCCAAGAAAGGGAAAGCTACGCAGACTACCTCTATAGCATCATATCAACCACTGAAGGTAGTGGTTGAAAAGGCTAAGGAGGCTAAGGGGAGGACTCCAAAGAAAGCCCCTGCAGCAATAGCCCCAGCTGTAAAGGGCTACGCAGCAAAAGCTCCTACTGCAAAGCCGAAGATACAGCAAAAAAAGACCACCGCAAAACCTCCAAGGAAAGTTAGGAGGAAATTAGTACTTTAGGACTCAGAGGAAGCAAAGGAGGCCACGTCCAACATCCCAGGATGGCAAACCATGGATACAACCGTAGAAGAAGAAGTGATCTAATCAATCAGGGAGTCGAGTGCACCGGATGGTGAAGACGAGCTGGCACTCTCTACCGCGCAGGAACAAAAAATGTTAAGAAATGCTGAGAAGCAGCCTAAGACGACACTAAATCATGCTCAAATATCCCTAGACCCCTCAAATGGAGCTCCGGCGGGTGATGTTGTTCCTGTTTCAACACCAGATGTGGAAATGTCCCTACCAGGGATCCTAAAAAATGATCCCCCTAAAGGATCATGAAATAGTTGTACTTCATGACTCCAACCTAGCCTTGAAGTTTCTCAAAGCACATGCAGACAAGAATTTGATGGATCTCTATCATGCAAGCATAGCAAAACTACATAGAGGTACAAGAAGGGCCAGTAGCCGAACTCATAAAACAGCTGTTTGCACAAGGATAGAACAGGAAGCAAATTGAACACATAGAGGCCGATTCAAGCAGAATCTAGTCAGGACAATCAGTTACCACCACAACAAAGCTAAGAATCATCACAATGGAAATGTTACAGTTGAAACAACAATAACAACCACTACTGCAGTAGTCCCAGAGTCGGCTGAAGGAATGGAACTCACCAGTCTACAGACAGAAGCCATATCTGCTGCAACTGCTATATGGTCAACTATAACAACAGCAACAGAAGATGATCTTCAACCTACGCCAACAAATAACAAGGCTGATGTTGATGAAGCCTTGAAAAGGGTAACCAGACACATGGCAAAGACAAGGGAGCTTCTAGGATAGCCTGAAAGGGAAGCCATGCTGGATTAGTTTAGGAAGTAGAACAAATTACCCCTAAAGAGAAAAGGCACTGGAAAGAGGCCGAAACTCATTCCCTCAAGGCCAACCATTTAATACAGGATCAATCCTGATTGTAGCAAAATGTAGCTGGGTATTGTTAATCAAGTGAATTATTTTGAAATAGAACAACTTGTAGCCATTCATAGGAAAGAAGCAGCAAAGAAAAAGAGGCTTGACCAGGCCTATATCCTGTTTATGGGTGCTTGGAGCTCAAAGTTTCTGCAAAAAAAATTCACTAGGATAATTACTAATTTTGAATCTCCTCAGCTTCATAGCTCTACGCCTAACTTAAGCTCTACATCTTTAACTTCTTCTCAAAGAGCGCAAACAGAAAGGAGTTTTTCTCCTATTATCATTGCGAATTTTGAAA
>JAOVYX010018175.1:0-50181 GCA_035668315.1 Drosera spatulata | reverse complement strand
AAAAAAAAAAAAAAAAAAAAAAAAAAAAAAAAAAAAAAAAAAAAAAAAAAAAAAAAAAAAAAAAAGAGAGAGAGAGAAATACTTCAACATCTTTAGAACCCCTTAGCATCAGAAGGTTATGATAGCATCCATGTACATAACTGACAAGGTAGAAAACTAGTTCTATTCTATGATAGAAAGGGAGGAAGGACTTCAGGATTGGGGGTTCTTCACTCTGAGGGTAATGGAAAAATTTGGGGGAAAGATTGGTTATGATCTCATTGAAGATTTCAATAAGTAAAGGCAGTATGGAAGGGTTGAGCAATATGTGAAAGACTTTGAAGAAAAGAGATATTAGCTGAAATTGGCATACCCCCACTTAGATGAACAGTATTTTGTTTCTAACTTTATAAGGGGATTGAAGGAGGAGATAAGACCCACAGTAAAGATGTTCTCACCTGTTATCTTACACCAAGCTTTTAATCAAGCAAAGCTCCAGGAGTGGGCTTTGGAAGCCCAAAATAGGAGGGAAAAAAATGTGACAGCTGTAAAGCCTTTTAATAAAAGTAGTCCAGTCCCTTTCAGCACCACTTCCCAACAAAAGAACCCTAACCCCACAAACCCAAACATAACCAAAGAACCCATACTCAAAAATCCCAGATTTAACCCTGCTGAGTTTAAGGGGCTGTGTTATAAGTGTCGTGAGAAATTTGTTCCTGAGCATGTGTGTAAACCAAAACAAGTATAGGCGATGGAAGTGTACGAACCTGTTGAGACTTCAGGGGAAGAAGAGGAACTGATCGATGAAGTCGCTGAGGTGGATACTGAATTAGAACAAGGAATATCTTTTCATGCCCTTTCAGGGATACCATCACATAATACACTGAGACTTCAGGGCAAGGCTGGAAAGGTGAAATTGGAAATCTTGATCGACTCCGACAGTACTACCAGTTTCATAGATGTTTAAGTTGTAAAAGGTAGACTGTGAGCTACAGGATACCCCATCCCTCAAGTCAGCAGCAGCCAATGGTGATCTAGTTGAGAGTATTGCTGTATGTCCTAAGTTCCAATCGGTTATGCAAGGGCACGTTTTTACAACAACTGTTTGGGTGCTAAAATTGGAAAGTTGTGATATGGTACTAGGGGTGGATTGGCTAAAAGAATTCAGCTCTGTAACTATGAATTTCAAGAGGCTGACTTTCACTTTCTCTAGAGATGGGAAAAAGATTGAATTAAAGGGTAGCAAGATAGGGAAGGTGAAGAAAATGAGAAAAATTATATTGATGTGATGATGTAGATGGGTGATGATTGTGACGTGTCATGGGAGGAGATAAATGTTATGGTGATTGCTAGGCTAGGAATCGATATGATGATGTAGTAGTGTGATGGTTTATGATGTGCATATGCAGATTAGAAGGTTGGAGCTGGAATGATGATAAGGAGGATTGAAGGAGGAGTTTGGAAAGGGAGGAAATGGGTATGAGATCTGAGAATGAGTATGTTGAATGTTAGGTGAAAGGTTGGTGGGTAGGAGGCAGCTGGGTGGTCTGTGTGGACACTTGGTGGCATTGTAGGACACTTGTCAATAGCTATATTGTTGGGGTTTTTAGTGATGTGGTGCATTTAGAGGCCTTAGATTATAATTATGGGCTGTTTTGATCGTACGATAATTATTGTTGTAAATAGGTGTTATAAATACTCGTTGACTGAGTTGTAATAGGCAGTTGATTGCAATAAAATCTTGAAAGAGTTATTACAACCAAATCTCTCTCTCTCTCTCTTTGTCTGTCTCTCTCTCTCAATCAACACAAATCATTCCACGAACAAATCCCAATACTACATCGATGAATCAGATACCAAATATCACACACATCATAGAATGGTGCATGGAATCACATTATTACTATCAATTCCCAGCGAAAAATGACTATGTTATTACCCATAAAACATTCAACAACATTATAATTACAAACCCCTTTTTTATACTTGTTCTAAGCTATTAATTGCAATGGTTTGATTGCAACAAAAGAGTACAACCCACATTCAGCCACGCCACACATTTCAATCTACTGACACATGTCTGAAGGCTACTTTCATCAAGCTCCACGACACCTTTTCATTCACCAAAACATCATCACCACTCAGATTCATTTAACAAAACACCCAATAATTTTTAGATTCAACCTCATCTTCGACCTTCGTTAACAGCCTCCCTTCCACATCCACATCTTTTATATCCTCCCTTTGATCTACAGATATCACAGTCAACTAATTGTAATTTTTTCTCTTCATTTACCAAAACACCATCACTACTCAGATTCATTTAATAAAACACCGAACAATTTTTAGATCCAGCCTCATCTTCGACCTTCGTTCACAACCGCCCTTCCACATCTACATCTTTCATATCCTCCCTTCGATCTATAGACATCACATTCAACAGATTATAATTTTTTTTTACGAATAAATATTACTTTCGTTCCATAATTCTTACAATACGTAAGTATTCTGCATTATTTTATATGTATGAATATAAGTCTCGTTTTCATATTAAATCACGTTTGATCGCTCCGTAACATGTATTATCTTGAAATATATAACTTATACAATCATTGATATTTCACGATGAATTTATAAAAAAATTGCGTTTGATCGTTGTTATATATGTGTCAAACTTTATATGGGTATACATACCAGATCAAAATGTTACAACTTGGAACGGAGGAGTAGATAAGAATAACTATGTTTTTCAAGTGTGTTTTTCTTTTGGGCTAATTAGGGAGTGTGTTTTTCTTCTTTTCCTTGCATAATTCTACTTTCACATGGAAACATCGCCATTGTGTTTCCGTTCCTCTGCCCGTTAACGCCTTAACGGTGGTCAATCCGTCCCTCATAATAGTAGGGTTTTTTTTTAATAAAACAATAGTAATATTATGGATAAAGTAATAATAATCCTATGAGAAAAAGTGGATTATTGTTGTTATTGATAAAATAAAAATAAAGTAATATTGTTCATTCGCAACAGCAACGCGGCGAAATCACATGGGTTCTTATCAAAAAGCTCATCTTCTCGTGCTGGCCAGCTCACTTTTTACTCGTAATTAAGATGATTTCAAACGTAATCACGATCTAACACAATTTTTTTTATAAATTTATCCTAACATATCAATGGTTATATAAACTTAATATATATTGTGGGACGATTAGACAAAAATTGATATAAAAATGAGATTTATATTCATATATATAAAATAATATATATATATATATATATTATAAAATTTATGAGATGAAAGAAATATTATCAGATAACTTAGATGATGATAGACAATTGACTCTAAAATGACCGCAGTAATCATAAACTTTCCCGATTAAAGAGCTCAAATTATGAACTTATTGACCAATCACATGTTTGAACATATGACGAAACTTGTACCAATGGTTGGAATTTCCACGTCAAATTAATAATCAGTCAAGCTACTTTCTGGAGAATCACTGCTATACATTCTGTGCATGAATACATCTGATCTACGACTATAGTTTCTGTACCCATCCAGTTACGTTACTGTTTCGATCCAAACAAAATAAAGAGAGTTAAAACCAATAGCACTACAGAGATTGTCTTCATCTTGGTACTCGGCACATTGTTGTCACTATTTGTCCGCATTGTAATGAATCTGTATGATCACATTTAATTATTATAAATATATAATACAAATATAAGGAAGTTTTTTTAATCTTTCACAAGTCATTTTTTTATTGATTAATAATCATGCACATGTCAATATTCTATTGACTTAAACATATCAATTCTTTATTTATTTATATATGATTATTAAAAACATTATTACTATTAAGCATATGAAGGATTTGAGTCAAATCATTAACAAGTATAATCAATTTGTTTTAGCATGAAAAATAATCATATTGTACTAAATCTATATGTTAAAGGAGTAAAACCAAACAAAGATATGAATAAAATGAAAATTTACAATAACAAATGAACTCAAAAAATACATATATCATCCGAGATATAAGGGATATCATCGGTGTAGGTGTAGTTGTTGTAATAGCTTACTACATCGATAATCTTCCTATTTTGAGAACCATTTAGTTAATAGCAAAAATCTTATAAAGCGTATTATATGCATACTTCGATTCGCTTCACTAAACGACTGGAAAATGTTATCCCCATATCTAATCTAATAATTTAATTACAAAATTTTGTTTGACGTCAAACCATATCGCACATATCAAGTAGCAAATAATCTAATTTTTATTTAAAAAAATGAATTTTACTAAATCTAATCATTATGATTATACATGATAAAATCCTCAATTTTTTTAAAAGAATCTAATATATATATATAATCTAAAATGTAATCTAACATATATCTAATGAAACAATACGTTTTAAATTATATATTTTTATTATGATCTCTCATCCTCTGCGGCGCACGGTTATTATTCTAATTTGCTTAATTATAGCCTGATATTCCTAAATAAGTACGCATCGATTTTACAGTTTTCAGTCCGAAAATTAACTTATTGTGCATGATTGCTATTACTACAAGTAAGATGGCGATTTAAAGCTACAGTTACATGGTCACATAATTTCTTAAATTGTATTGTTGTGTATTGGCACCCAAGATAACCCGTGCAGGCCATGTTTGGTGTAACTATCATTACTCATCCATCGGTGCATATAACATGGGCTTCATATTATGTCGTCGGCAGAGCGCAATTCTGTCGGCACCGACACCACCTCGCTGCAAAAT
Source organism: Drosera spatulata (assembly GCA_035668315.1). Lineage (NCBI taxonomy): Eukaryota > Viridiplantae > Streptophyta > Magnoliopsida > Caryophyllales > Droseraceae > Drosera > Drosera spatulata. Next base: position 45,424 of record JAOVYX010018175.1, on the reverse strand, counting down.
TCATGGTTCCCCTGTTTCCCATTTCTACCTGTAAAAAAATTCTTTATTTTATGATGTTCCGTCTTCCAAGTCCATGTGCACTTTGGTTGTGTTTCACTCCCCGGCTCAAATAAACTACTGCCACTCTCTCCGGTCCGAAAATATTAAAACGTTTTTATTATTGATATAAAATTTGATATGTATATAATGATATTCAAATATTATTTTTTATAAATTTATCGTGAAAAATCAATAGTTGTATAAATTACGTATTTCAACCTAATATATATTACGGGACGATCAGACGTGATTTGATATGAAAATGAGATTTGTATTCATACGTATATAATAATACAATATACACATATGTTGTAATTAATATGAGACGGAGGAAGTAATAGATTACAACCTGTTAACTTCGCACGTTGACTAATAATCCTTCTATTTCACATAAATTGTGATACATTATTAATTTTATGATGAGATAATGAAAAACAAAGTAAAGCAGTGAACTCATATAATCAAGTCTAAGTCCAAATGAACCAACTGTACGTAATCTTATTTTTTTATAATTTGAAACGTTATTTACGAATGTTCTCAAGAGTTGTCCAATCTCGGAAACTTGACATGAAGGATTTTCTTATAACTGAACTCATCCCTCTTGACTATGAAAAAATAATAGAATTTACAATACTTAGGGAGAAAAGAGTTTGTAATTGAGTGTATTGTGACAATGGAAAAACGTTTTGATTTTTTATGCGGGAAAAATTTTCAAATGAGAAAAACAAAAAAAAATGATATAAAATAAAGATATTTTGTTAACTTTGAACACTCAAAATTTGTTAAATACCAAAATTTGGTTTTTGACACTGACCTAATGAGCTAATACAGTTAACTCTCGTTTGATATGCGGATGGAATAATGCATGATATATTATGAAGGGATCATTAATCCTTTCATTATTAGCACGGAGATAATTATCTCACAAACCATGTTTGATAAAAATGGGATTAGAACATCGAATTATAAAACAAGATCAGTGATTGGACGACGTGTGAGAACTGACAACTATCGACTATGGGGCGACGAGCAGCAATCGACGGTCGGAGGTCGGCCGGCAATCAGAGAACAAACCATTGAGATGGCCGGGGATAGTCAACGGCAACACTGGGGGGACGGTCCGTGATTGGTTTGGGCGAATGGTCGGCGATTTGGGCGAACGGTCGACGATCAACGACCGGACAACAATAGACGGGCAACGGTCAGCGACGGCCAGGGTCAAATAATGATGTTGAAATAGTTATCTTGATAATTGAGACTAATAATATCATGGAGGATTGATAATAAGAGAATTAAAGATATTATATATATGATTAATAATTTGTGTGTTATATTTTCAATCAAATATGAGATTGATAGGATTAGTTATCTAATCCTTATTTATCCTGCATATCAAATATGACTTAAATGTTTTCCGATCAGTTTCTTCTTGTCTGCTAATAGGGATGCGATAGGATTCAGCAACTAATGCCTAATTTCCGAAGACAATTACACTACACATACTTGTAAGATGTCAAAAGAATACATTACATAATCTTCACAAACTAAATTTTGCGATAATGGCCGGTACGGAAAACGGGCCTTCAATGTCCAGTTGGTCCCACCGCATTACATTTGGTCAAAGAAAGCAAAGCCTCTGCTGTGCTCTGTTGGCAAGAAAAGCCTAAAGTCAAGCATCATCTGTCAGCGTGTCATAACACTGGCACCATAGTAGTACATACTCTTCCTTGGAATTTTTTTATCGGATACACATAATGATATAAATTTTAATCGATATTATAAAATGATCAGATATTATTTTTTAGAAAATATTATAAAATATTAATAATAATAAATATTATATAGTTTAACTTGAGATTAAATAAAAAATATAAATCATATCATTTAAATGAGCAATGGAGTTTCTTAGATTATATACAATACATAATAGTGCATGGAGAGAGAAATATTATAAAAATTATAAAACGGAGATAGTACTATCATCCCGATTTAATTACAATCATTTGATCCATCAAACAGTTTTATATGTGTGTTGAATTTATATAAAATTTGATGAAAAAAATATTTTTTAATGATAGTGAAGTGTAAGTAAGATTTAGGAGAGAGAATGAGCAAGAAGGAAAAAGATGTGATGGGATAGTTGAATTATATTAATATAAATTGGTTACCAAATAAAACCAGAATAAACATATTATAAATAAATTGAAACTGACGGAAAAAAAAATGTTGCAAACGAATGGAGTAGAATCCAAAATATAATAGAAGAAGACCAAAAAAAAAAAATATAATTGCCAAATTGAGAGAACATCCTCAAATCATGTTTTTCTTATACTTTGTTCCATGTTATATAAATTACAATATATGAATAATAAATTATAGTAAATATACATATGACATGTAGTACATACTAATCAAAATATAATATATAAAAGAGTAAAACGTTAATAAAATTTAATTAGGGAGTAAAAAAATAAGTTCCCTGCCTTGGGGCTGTTTCACATACCATATTCTATCAATAATTGTTTCTTTCTTGTTATTTAGGATTAATAAATCAAGCATGCTGATTGGTGTGATATGTTATGAGTGTTTTTTTAATGTAATTATATAGCGAAAATTATCGTGAAGTACCTTTTGAAAAACTTATTTTCAAATAGGTACCATAAGAAAACTTTATTCCCAATGGATATCACTTTTAAAAAAATACAAGTTGCTTCCTTCTTTGCCACCTTTTCGGATTTGAAGATCTCTTCTCCCTCTATTCTTTTCTCACCAGATTCAAAATTAACTTCGTCGTCATCGATTCTCCTTTACTGATCATCATCATCTCGATCATCATCCATCTATTAGCAACCATCGATCATCAACTATTATCATCATCGTCTTCACCATGCATCGATCATCGATCCTCCATCATCGTCTATCATCATCATCATTGATCATCGATGATCATCATCCATCATCGATTTGAACTGTATTCCAAGGATTTGATCCAAACTCGAAGAAGGTTGTGTATCTGATTGAAGGATGGCTGAGGTTGTGGTGTTGTTGTGCAAAATTGATGATGTTACTTATTCGATTAGTGTTATCAAACATTCTAAATTCGAAGATGTTTTGAAGAAGGTATGTGGTGTTCGTCCAATCAATAGAGTAGAGGATATTCATATGTACTATTCAATTCCCTCCTATGAATGTTGTATTTTTAGGAATCAAGAGGATTTGGACTCGTAGTTTTTTTTTGGTCGAAGCATATAAGTTGAAAATGATTGATGTTTTTGTTGAGATCCATGAAGCATCTTCATCAAATTCTATTTCATATTCAACGTATGGTGGGAATTATAATGTTGATCATGATTCTTTTGTCCGATGTATTGAATATGTAGTTAGAAGAGCAGTGGCATATGTTTGCCTCAACAATTCTGATCCTAGTGTTAAAGTACTACGCCTTGTTCAGGAAGTAGTACGTCTACCTGATTTGTCTTCTAAACAGTTGAAATGGAGACGGAGACCTCGTATGTGCCAGGTGATGGTGTTTTTGAACCTGATTATGATGATGTTTTGTTTTCCGAAGGTTCGTCAAGCAAGGCAAAGTGTTTACTTTCATCCACGTGGTCGTCATACATTGATAATGTTGGACAGTGTTTTATGGAAGGCGTTGATGATTTTCGAGACTGTCTTGCGAAATATGCTACGGAGATTGGTTTTGAGTATGTAATTAAGAAGAATCCGAAGGAGAAAGTGTCTGCTTATTGTAAGTTTAAGGATGAAAGGCGATGTGGATGGTATATAAAGGCTTCCGTGTGCAGCTCAACTGGTTGCTTTTATATTAAGGAGTTCGACCGTGTTCATACCTGTGGTCATATGATGTTCCCTGACTGTGGAGTGAAAAGGTTAAGTTCCATAGCTGGGTTGATTATTGATTTTGTGAGAGATAATGATCAGATGAATCCTGTCGGTATTGTGCAACATTTTCACAATTGTTATGGCTTGGACATTAGTTATAACAAGGCTTGGTTGGCATTTGAGACAGCGAAGTCTCTAATATATGAAGATTCGTGCAGTCGTTTGGTATTCTCAGGCCTTATGTAGACACGACGTTGAGCACCAATCCAGGCAGCTACATTACCCTTAGCGTAGATGAGTCATCGCAACGTTTTTGTCGTCTTTTTGTGTCTTTCCATGCTTCTATCAAGGGTTTCAATCATTGTTGGCCGATGTCATTTTTGGGTGGTACTTTTCTCAAGGGACGTTTTCGGGTAGTGTTATTGTCCGCTACCGGAAAGGACGAAAATCAAGGTTAGTGTTTGAAGAGCCTTTTTCTTCAAGACGTACTACATAAATAACAGTCGTACTAGTAGGTTTATAGGTTCTTTCATGTGGAGACGTACTACTTTGAAGGTTAGGCGTACTACTTGTTTATGAGACAATTTTAAAAACTTATTCTCATCGGTTTTTATAAGCTTGATTCAGGTTTATACCTGTTGGCCTTCGCCATTATGGATGCTGAGACACAAGAAAGTTGGCATTGGTTTTTGTTGGAGCTGCGACATGTTATTCCCGAAGGTCATCAAATCAACTTTGTTTCTGATAGGAATCCTAGACTAGTTGATGCACTGCCAAAGGTGTTCTCTAGCCATAGCCATTTTTTCTGCTTGTTTCACCTAATGAAAAATCTTAGATTGAAGTTTGGTGGGGGTACCCTTACCAACACATTCAGGGAGCAAATGATCAACCTATTTGAACAATGCACGAAGACTCCATCTCAGACGATATTCTATAAAAAGCTTGAGATCCTTAGAAAAAAGGATGGGAGAAATTTTTTTAACTTCCATCAATCTTTGCCTTTTGAGAGTTGGACCAATGCTTTCTGTGTAAGGTGTCGTTATGGTGAGTTCACCTCGAACGCTGCAGAGTCTTTCAATGCATGGCTGCTTGATGTGCGAGATCTACCTATCACTCACATGGTGGATCGTATTCATTTGAAGCTTATGGATTGGTTCTCTGAACGTAGGGCAACGGCGGAAACGTGGGATGGGGTTGTGTATCCTATTATGCTGAAGAGATTGAGTATTCTTATGAGCAATTGCCGAGCATATAAAGCCATCAAGAGCTCTTCTACAGTTTTTGAGGTGTTGTCAGATCCTTCTACCTCTGTAGATATTGAAAAACAAGATGTGTTGTTGTTTTTCCTGACAGCTTAATGGTTTCCCTTGCATTCACGCTGCTTATGTGATCGAGAAATATTTATTGTCTCCGGAAAAGATGGTTGATTAGTACTTTCATATTGGCAGTTACCATATGAGGTATAAGTTACCTATCAACCCTATCCCTACTTCTCTGGTGAGTGAACAATGTGTAGCTGCAGTGAGGAGCGATGTTGTTCTGCCATCAACAAGCAGGCAACCCGAACGACCGTGAAAGAGGAGGTTCAAATCGAGGGGCGAGGTAGTACGAAGGATCACATGCAGACGGTGTGGCAAGATTGATAATCACAATAGGAAAACATGCCAAGAACCATTATGCTAAGTGGATTTTCTCAAATCTGATAGTTTTTTGTCACTATGTACTAGGACGTACTAGTTAACTTATGCAGACATACTACTTTAATTTTGTACTGGGACGTACTAGTTGTTATTTTGTCTTTGCTTCTACTTTGTTTTTAACATTAGGCGTACTAGTTTCTTTTACTGAGACGTACTAGTTATATTTTGTATCGGCATGGTGTTGTTTGTATTGAGGCGTACTACCTATGTATAATCTTGCATTGTGACATACTTTAATAACATTAAAACAAACATTGCACATGTGAAAATCATCTACGAATCAAACATCCACATAGACAAATGTAAGCATATACTGCATTATTTGTAGCATAATCCAACCAAAATACAAGACGTTGCTCGTCATATTTTTTTTTAGTTCTTTTGTGGTGGTCTAATGTGATAATCGCGGATAAAGGTGTTGATCAGCTGCGCCCAAAATTGTTGCACTTCTTACGGGATATCTTCTTTATGAGTTGTTCTTCTTTGAAAATTTGTTCCATCAGTTTCATCACGACGATGCCATAGTCCATGCCTGTTGATGACTGCTGAGGGCTATCCGGGAACAGCTCCAGTTTTGTCACTGCTTGTGATGGATTAGCCTTCAATCCTTCCTCACCATACAGTTTGAGTATGTTGTCCAGAACCAAGTCATCTATATAGTTTTTCTTCATTGTTTTCGAAAGAAACTATCAGTTTTTTTTTGTTTTTTTACAAGTTTATGAGAAATGTGAAATGCAACATATATAAAACTCAAACTTACAACCTTCTGAGCATCGAGTTTACACTCCTCTCCCATGTAAATCAAGGAATTGTAATGTGTCCACCCTCCATTTTGGCTATTTAAAACCAAAAGTGTCCAATGATTTGGGGTTTCTCCTGGTTTGTTACCATTGGAGTTCATCGGAAAGATATGTCATCTCCTCTGTGCACCTACTTGCAGCACCTTGTCAATGTAGTATTTAACCGAATCCTTCATGTATATATTTTTCTCCCGGTCAACGATGCATGTCTGTAATTTTCCACTACAGTTAGTTTAATATTCAAATATCAAACAAAGTTTTCAATTCATAAAACAATAGTTGAATTTTGGATAGCTTACCCAGCACTCAGAATGGTACACGACAAAGTGTTGATTGTTTTGTGCTTGTTGACAAAGCAGCTGCGCATAGGCGTTAATCAAATTGCTTGTCGTCGTGTGCTCATTCACAAGGTCTAGGATGTCATCCCAACTAACATAACCCGAAGAGACTTCTAGATCACCCCACATTATCTCCCTTCAAAAAGAAAAAATAAAATATAGATGAAAAATTGCTCATCTTGAACAGACGTACTGGCATGACAATGAGACGTACTAGTTGTTAAACAATAGTTCAGATTGTAACCAGACTTGCTACTTTTTTACTAGGCGTACTACTTTTTGATTAGGCGTACTACTTTGTACAATGACTCAAATTGTGTTTGCAATGTAATCAGATGTACTAGTTTGGCGTACTACTTATTAGAAATGATTAATTCAGAAAAGAAGAAGAAGAAGAAGAAGAAGAAGAAGAAGAAGAAGAAGAAGAAGAAGAAGAAGAAGAAGAAGAAGAAGAAGAAAAGAATAACAAATAATTACCCTCTGTCGTATGTCCTTGTTATCTGGTTCAACTTTTCCTTGAGATCATCGTCAACGAATTTCAATACTTCTGTCTTTTTCCGCTTCCTTTTTGGTGGCTTTCTTTTCTTTCCCCCACTGATGTAGATAACCTCTTCTGTGTCCTCTTCGTTATTTGCTGCTTTCTTCATCTTGATGTCTATGGATTCAGCTAGCTTTGGTTCTTCTTCATTCTTGTCGTCACCTTTCTCCACTGTCTTCTTTCTTTTCTAGCTTTGGCTTTTTACTGTTTGTTGTTGTTGTTGATTTTGAATCGGTGTTTGAATTTCCTCTGTTTTCTTTTCAAGCTCCTGCTTCAGCTGTTGTTGCACCGCGTTGATTTGATGAAGCTTTGATTACAAGCCTTTCACTTAGAGTTCCTTCTCGTATAGCTCCATCCCCAACAAATCTTCTTTCTTCTTCATCTTTTCAAACGCTTTCTTGCACTTAGCCACGACTAACTTCAAAGAGTTATTTTCATTCAATAGTTCTTTGTTTTTCTTCCTTAAAAGCTCCCCTTCCTTTGTTAGCTCCTTAATCTCCTCCTTCAATGCCCCCAAGCTTTCCATCTTTTCATCCAGCTTGGTTTAGAGGTTTTGTTTTGTGGTCTCGACTTTCTGCAACTGTATTTCCAATAAAGTGATGATTGTTTTCAGGACATCCTGTGGAGCATTTTGAGAGGGATCAGGGCTAAGTTGTGCCATGAGCTGTTCATTCAACCTTTTCAACGTGAGCATCAGTACGATCACCTTGGCATCAGCATTTAGAAGATCAGCCTTCATTTTGGTGCAGTCATTTCTTAGAAAGATGCACTTCTCCTGTGTTTCATTATGTAACTCAATCTCATGTGTCACATTATTTTTTGCGATGTGCAGATCCTCCTCCAACATTTGGATCCAAGTATCAAATGCCTCCTTGGTGACTGAAATCCCGATGGTAGTGACCAGCTTAGATAATGCATCATCTATCTTCGATGGCTCTTCAATATCATATAATGGTGGTACATAGTGACCCAATGACGGTACATACTGATGTTCGCATACTTCACATTGATCTGTGTGCTGGTCTTGCTCGTCCTCTGGTTCTTCATTCTCATCAACTTTTGGATTGCGGTCAACTATTGTAAGATCATGTTCGTCATTGCTGTTTTCTTCATTCTCAGTATCATCATCCTGTAGGTCTTCGTGATTTTCTTCTTCTATTTCCATGTGCTGTCGTCTCTCATTATCAATGGGTTCTAGACTCCCAGCGATCACCTTTCATTAAATAAGGACAAAAAAAAGTGAAAAAAGTTTTCCACTTATAAGGTTACATTTTTTTTTGCAAAGGCTTACTACTTCATTTATAGGCGTACTACTTTATTTATAGGCGTACTACTTCATTTTTCGACAATAACACCATACGTACTACTTGCTTTTATATGCATACTAGTTGTTCATTAGTGATCATTAACAACTGACATACTAGTAAATTTATAGAAGTACTAGTTTTAATTTGGTTTTCATAATCAATAGACGAACTACATGCTCTTATGGGCGTACTAGCTGTGAATTTGGTTTCATAATCAACAGAAGTACTATTTGTTTTTATTGGCGTACTACTTCATCACAAGTTATACTTTATACATTTACCATATATAATTTTCAATTAGTTTAGTACCTTGTCATTGCAGATTTTTTTTATCAATGCTGTGACATCAACTGATAGCTTCCTCAGGTCCCATTTTATACATCTTGGTATGCCCTCGTCTTTATCTAGATTGATTGCACCGGTGTGCTCGCAAATCCAGAACTACATATCAATTTGAAGACCAAGTTAGTACAAAAGAGTGCCGAATTGTATAAATAGTGCATGAATTTATATCCGCACTTATCGGTAATGTCATGACACATCCATCAACTTGCTGAGGTGTTTTTGCATTCTCATCCAAGGAAGAGATCAAATGTTAAAAGATGTGCTCTGTCCAGTCGTAGTTGCGCATTTTTTCTATGTCCTCGACATAGTTTACATAGCTCCATTTTAGCGACGTTCTCTTTGTCAAAAGAGTGTCAAAAGTAGCCACAAAGTCATTAGTCTGCCGCATCCTCGGCATCGACTTCTTGATCTCCAGAGAAAGCATCTTTGAATACAACTAAAATTTTAGCTCTAGTCAGCTCCTTTTCGTCCTTCACATTTGAATAAAGCTTCAGCGGGAATCTCCTTGCAATGAAGTCCGACTGATCATTCAGACCAAGTCTAGTATTGATCTTCCTTTCTCCGTCATTTATACCAAAGATCAGCTTGATGTCCATCGTAGAAATCTTGATAGCCCCTTTTTTGAGATAAAAAGCTTTTTATTTGAATAAAATACTTGCTCGTAACTTGTCTGATGAATATATCTCTCTTCTTGCGCATATCCTCAATGAGATTGTTTGTAATGACACTTTTTATTAGTGTCCAAAATGGCGTCTTCTTCAGGTACTGGATTTGCTGGTTTGTGAACACACGATTTTTCATTATTGTGAAAAGTGATGTCAACGAGGATCATTATTGCTGCTTGCTTCCTAAATAAGAAGAACCAGAAAATAAAAAGTCATCAACAATTAACCGAGTCATTACAGTATGATGTACTAGATTTTACCTCAAGCGTACTAGTATTAGTTGAATAGATTTTTTCAGTCATTTTTTAAACTATGGCGTACTAGATCATGCATAATAGATAATTTATCATGTCATGGCATTTGGTGTGTGTACAAGATCAGGAATCCTAGCAAAATATGCCAACATTCATTGTTATGGCGTACTATATTTTTTTACAGGCATACTATATCTTAAAAAATGGTTTTTATTGTAATGGCGCACTTTTTTCACAGGCGTACTACTTTACAGCAAAAGCCTTTTAGTATTGTGGCATACTAGATTCTTTTCACGAGGGTACTACTTTTTAAAGATGCATTGTTATGGCGTACTCCTTTGGATTACTAACTTTAGTGTACTGGTTCATGCAGCATACTAGTTAAGGTAGGCGTACTACTTCAGGCAGGCGTACTAGATAAAGCGTAATAGAACAGGGGTACTAATAACATGATTTCCTAGGTTTGTGGTTTCACTCTCGTATACCAATTTTGGACAGGCGTACTAGTTCAGGTAGGCGTACTAGTTCTGGCAGGTGTACTAGATAAAGCGTAGTAGAACAGGCGTACTAATAACATGATTTCCTAGGTTTGTGGTTTCACTCTCGTGTACCAATTTTGGACAGACGTACTAGTTCAGGTAGACGTACTAGTTCAGGTAGACGTACTAGTTCAGGCAGGCATACTAGATAAAACGTAGTAGAATAGGCGTACTAATAACATGATTTTCTAGGTTTGTGATTTCACTCTCGTATACCAATTTTGGACAGGCGTACTAGTATTTCAAGGGTGAAAACCTGCATTAAATCGATCTAGGTTTAACATGCATTATGAGATTTAATCAATTACTACTATAATTAACCAAACCAAAAGCCAAAATCTGATTTTACGAACTCAAACCTCTCGATTTGGAACTGATTGATGATTTGGAGCTGCGACCTCGTTTCATAGTAGTTTATGGTAATGATTTCGACAACTGCTTTAGAGACATGATGGCGAAAAAGGAGATTTCAAGCCGGAGGAGAGGAGATTCCGAGCTATGAGCTAGAGAATGACCTGGATTTCGTGGTTGGAGAGATGATTTCGAGCACGAGCTCTCGAATTTTGATGGTGTCGTCGCGTGGGAGTGAGAGAGTGTGTGTGGGGAATCGAAACGTGGAGAGAAAAATAAAATAGGTTTATATTTGGGACTTGTAGGGAATTAAAATTGATACCTCTTTGGAATAAAAACTTGCAAGTGATACTTTTCCAGAATTTTCCTAATTATATACTTGTAGAAGTTATACGTTTCTTTATTATATACTAGTTATACGTTCCTTGGATATTGTTCTTGGTGCAGACTAGTGAACTCCTTTCCTTACATCTTTCTTCATAACTCTTGAGAAGGATTGCTCAACACGTGAGAGATTTATATTTCTTGCAAATGAAATCATAAATCGTCGTCAATCTTCTCTGAGCTTGGTCAATCCCATTTTATAGGCTCAGGGGAATTAGAACCCCTGATTATACTATTTTGACGTTGATAGCTGTCAGTTTATCCTTTGTGTAAATCCTAAGTGATGTTAACAGGGCTCCTTACAAAAACTATCAACCTCGTATAGATTTTTGAATCTCAAATATTTGATAGGATCGTTACTCAGATCCTAGTCCATTCACTAATCAGCTCTACTATATTTCCAGTCTGATGTACTTTCGTCTCTACTGTAAGTCAGCCTTGCTGCATCTAGTTTGCTGCATTGCGATGTGACTTTGATCCTGAGATTTCAATCCTAGATCCTAAAGCATTTGTGATCTTTTGCTATCCATGTTTGTCCCATTTGTTTATCTAGAATCTTTTGTAGTAGTCTGTATCCAGGTGGTCCACATTGGCCTTTCAACAGTGGTTCGTTGCTCTGCTGCATGCTTCCTTAGACTGCAACTCACTATCCTAGTTCTCAACTTAAACAACTAACTACAAGCATGTCTTACTCTAAATTTTTGTTTATCAATTTCTATACACTGGAGGGATTACACATTCCTAATAATTTTTCCTAAATTGATGACAACAAAACTTTAAGTTTCAAAACAGCAAGTTCACCATTCTAAATATATATTATTTTTTATTGATTGAAGAAGGTTTCACATGGAGTTTGAAGAGGAGTTACAGGGCGTTATAAATATTCTACCTGTGACCTTTGTGCTCCCTGTAGCCTTTTTCTTCTTGACTGGGCTTCTTAGGATAGTCTATATCGTAGTCTCGTCTGCGTCTTTCTGATGGAGATAGAGATCTATCCCTTTAATGATGTTCTTTGGACCTTTTCCTTTCCTGTTTGCCTCTGCTGCCTGAGGCCTCACTCTCTAGCCTTGAGGGTCCTTTGGAAGTTTTGTTATGACCTTCCTCCTCCTTGGCAGTTTCCTTCTCCTTTGTATCTTTGTCCTTGGTGTTCTTCTCTCCCTTTTTGTTGTCATCAAATTTAGGGAGAGAGGATGCAGTAAGTGAGGTCGTGAGAGCTTCTACGGCTTGCCTTAATGCTTTGAGTTCAGTGGAGGTGGTCTACTGAGCTGCAGTAGCCTTGGCAATTTCAGCCTGGACCTTAGTTTTCAGTAAGACGAGTCTCTTGTTGTTGTTCTGAATGTGATGCTGGAGTTTGTGTTAAGTGTCTTGGAAAGAGGTCTGCAGTTTTCTGATGTTAGAGGCTTGTGCGGTTCATAGTCTACTTAGGTTTGAGGTGCTTCTGTGGTATTGTTGAAGATTGATGGCGTTGCTCTTCTTGATTTGTTGATGTAGCTATTTACCAAATTCCAGTTAGGACATCATAAAACTCTATAAAGTACTTGTTCCTATCATTTCCTTCTAACTCAAGCTCTTCGACAACAGGTTTTCCTTGTCCATTGATGAAGACCATAGACACTTTGGTCCAAATGCTGAAGTCGATATTGCAGCTGTTCTGGGAGTCATTGTTCCTCAGGCTTATCTCCAGCTTCTGGTAGAGACTTTGCTTCTGTTGATGATTCAGTGACTGGTTCATGCTGTACTTCTGTTAAGGGAGCCTCGTCTGCAAATTTCTGTGGTTTCTTGGTTTGATTCAGTATCATCTGCAGGTAGCATTGTGGTGTCATCTGCAGCTGTGAGGGGAAGAGTGTCTGTTGTTGCTGTTGGTTGAGGTTGTTCTTCCCTTTCTTGTTCTTGATATGGCGGGACCTCTTTGTCTGTGCTTTCACGTGCCGCTTCATTAATAATATCATCCTCAAGTGTTGCATCATCATCATCATTGTCTTTTCCTTTGTTGTTGTCATTGTTGTCATTATCTCCTGGAGAAGATGGTCTCCCAATGGTAGGTCTGGATAGGTAGTCGTTGATCTCCAATGTTCCAGCCCTTAGATGCTTGTCAACTAGTCATTTTAGCTCTGCTTCAATCTCAGAAGTGTACACGAACTCAACTGTTTCCAGCTGGGCTTGCCTAATTCTTGTGGTTTTGAGAGTTGTGCCCTTGATTTCCAGAGTTTCACTGAAGAAAATATATGGTTCAGCTTCTGTAAGCCCATCTAGATTGATTTGTATCTGATTATGGGGCCAGAAGGGATCAACTTGGGTCGTTGATAAGTTGTTTTTCTCCTTCCTTTCATAGGGCGCTTGCTCTCCATTATGAATTGTTGTAACATGGTTTTTCTAGAACTTCAAGAAGTTGTTTTGTTTTGGCAGTGTGCCTGGTTACCCTTTTTTGAAGAGATATGGCCGTCTGGAGGGCTACATCTATTATTGTTCTATTAGGTATGCTAACAAATGACTGCTTCCTGCCCTTCCTCTGCTGTCGTAGTTGTAGTTGTCTATACTTCAGTTGTAGTCGAGGGCTGTTCAGTCTGCAGACTTGTTAGCTCCAGTCTTGCAGGCGAAATTGGCACTATTGTTGTTGTTGTTGATGCTTCCTTTTGTCTCCCAATCGTGAGAGAGGGTAGTGTTTTCTTTATAATGGCTTTTTGTGCCTTTAGTGCTTCCCTTCTTATCTCGGCCTTCATTGCTTCTATCTATTTTCAATTGAATCCTTTTGCAGTCATCTCCTTTCTGAATTCTTCTTGTGAACCTTTTGTTACTTCACTCCACATTTCTATTGCCTGTGTGATGAGTGCAATCAAGCCTTCGCTTGTCCCTTCCCTTATTCTACGGCTAGATTTGAGTCATTCAGCACAGCTATTTTAATGTTTTCAAGGGATGACTGCTATGATTTTTCACCCTTTTCCACCCTAACGTTCAGAATAGGTGGTGCAGTAGAGGGACTTGGTTTGAGCATGCTGCTGACTGGGACAAAAATGATTGGCTCTGGTTCTATTAAGAGCTCATTTCCTTCTCTTCTTGGAGATCTTTGCACTGGTTGGTCTGCAGCTGCTTATGCTTTATTTGTTGCCTTAATTGGTTGAATGACTTCCTCTTCTTGGATTGGATCATTTCTTGCTGGTGCCTTTGATGATGCTTCTTCAGCCTCCTCTGAGGTCTGCATGATCAACTTCCTTCTAGTTGTCCTTGGAGGTCGAGCTTGAGCTTTCCTCTTTGGCTGCTGCCTTGTTTTAGTCATTTCGGCCTCCTTGGCTGCAGAGGGTGGTTTGATGATCTCCCTTATAATTCATGTTTTGAGGGGGAGTTGACTTTTGTTTCCTTGGCCTTTTTTACAACCTCTTTCAAAGGTTGATCAGAAGCTATTAAGGTCAACTCCACCTCCTTCCTTTTCCTTGAGAATCCAAGGGGTTGCTTGCCAACCTTCTTCACATCTATCTGTTTGGCAACAGTCCATGGCCTTCCGAGTTTGTCTGAGAGTTTGAGCTTGTCCTTCAGGATGATGCTGATCACTCTCCATAGAGTGGTTGTCTACTCAGCTGCTTTGGCCAATTGATACATTAGCAACTTGGCCGCAGTTTAACTTGTGCTTTGTCAAATTTGCACACGTGATTTCCTGCTGATCTGACGTGATCTGATCCTTTGCGAATTCTCTTGACATAATTGCCTTCTCTACTATATCACCAAGTAGCTTATGGGATTTGGAGAGAAACTTCTTTATGGTTCTGATTCCTTCGTCTTTGTGCTCATCATTCAGCATGGCATGTCTTTCATCTGTCGCCACGGACTGCGGTATCATTATAGACCCCTCATTGGACACCTTGAATAGTCATTCGAAGCCTTATGGGGTGATCATGATCCCTATCTTCTTGCGCGAGCTGTACATGATTTTCTGGAAGTTGTCTGTAACCCTTGCCTTTTCAATAAAGTCCAAGACCTCATCTTCGAAGATTTGGCTAGTTCTTTCACACAAGTACTTCAATCCAGCGTCTTAAATCAGCTCCGTGATCTCCAGAACATCTTCAGATTCGTCCTTTAGGGTTTCGAAATCGAGGACGACCCTATTTTACAATTCCACTTACTTGGTCTCCTTTTCTTCCCTTTTTTCTGGGATTCGAGCGAGTTTGTGATCTTTTGGAAGATAATGGGGAGTTAGACCGTGTGTTGGCCATTTTAAAAATTAATTTCGACCAAAAGTTTGCGTTTAAGAGAAAGAGAATGAGAGTGCTGAGTGTTAGGGTTTTTCACCCTTCAACTATATTTTTGTAGGAGATTGTTTAATCTTTGCATTGCCGACTGGAGGGATTTCTTTAGCAATTGAGGATTGAATCTCATTGATCCAGCTTCTATATCCCAATCCAGATCGATCATATGAGGATTAACCCGTGATCAGCATCTTTTGAAGATCTAAGGTCTTTTCATTCCATATGTCGATCTGTTTTTGAAGTTCAGCATTCCTATTGGTGATTTTATCCACGATTTCAGTGAAAAATTTCACTTTCTCATTTGATTCCTTGAGTTCATTTTCGACCACTAATAAATCATTTTATTTCTTCTCAATTTCCTCACAAACTAGATTGTAAATTTTTTTTTTGAAAATTTCAATCAACTCAAGGTTTTTCTTTATTTTTCCTTGTCAGGGCAATAAAGTTTTAGAGGTTTCTAGGAAAGCCTCCTTTAGTTTCCCAACAGAGACATCAGATGAGGAGAGATCAAATACCTGTTGTTTATTTTCACTTCTGGCCATGAGATAGAGCTGTGCATTTGAAATTGTCTCTTCATCATCCAAATCTATCTCACTCCAGGTCTTAGCAGCATATGCTTTGCCTTTTTCTTTTATGCCCGAGCCCCCTTTGCTGTAGTCTTTCTTCTTTTTCTATGGACGACTCCTACGGGGCTCGTCTACATTATGTAGCATAGTGTCCTGTTTTGTCACAATTGTAGCATAATTTCTTATCTACTTCCTTTGATTTAGGTGTATTGTTTCTCTTGAAGTCTTTCTTCTTAAACAGCTTTCAGAATTTCTTTTCCATCAAGGCAAGTTCTTCAAAGATAGATTCTCCTGTTGTTGAGGAGGTTGAGGAAGTATCATCTTTCGTCATTAATTAATCTCACTATTTTCTCATGAGTTTTGAAGGCAAGAGTTTTTTTTTTGTCTTGTTTCATCGATCTGCTTTTTCTACTCTACCTCAAGATTGTAGGTGTGCAGCACGCCGTAGAGCTGAGCAAGTGATATTTTTTCTAGATCTATTGATTCTCTAATTGCAGTAATCTTTGTGCCCCATGCTTCTCTAAGAGATCTCATGAACGTCACCTTGACCTCCTTGTTGTCAAATGTCTTTCCTAGTTTCTTTAGATTGTCGATCATAACATTGAATCTCTCATAGAAAGTAGTGAGATTTTCGTCAGGCCTCATGGATACCCAGCTATACTGCTGCATCAGAGCATCCTTTTTGTTTTCCCTTATATCATTTGTTCCTTTATTTCTGAGCAGTAGAGCATCCCAACCTTCTTTTGCTATGGTAGTATGGACTACGATCTCGAACATGTCATCATACAGGGCTTTGAAGATTTGGTTTCTGGTCCTCCTGTCTATCAGTATCAAATCCCCGTCTTCCTTTGTCGATAAGGACTTTGGCTTGTCAACTTCTTTTGTGGCATCTAGTGGATCTGGTATCTTTGGTATATGAGGGCCATCTGTGACTATGTTTGGCATTCTCTTATCAATTGAGTCCAGATGAGCCAACATTCTTAGCTTTCAGTGGTTGAATTTGTCGAATGAGCACGCTGGTGCTTCACCATTGTTAAGACACTTAGGTACCTTTGGAAGAGCCATTCTTGCTTCACAATAAACTGCTAGTAACTTCTTTTGTAAATAACAAGAAGACAAGAAAGAGAGCTTTACCTTTCTAATAAGTGTGACGTCTAGAAATTCAGGTTCCGATATCAATTGTAAATCACAAAGTTTACAATGAATAGCCTAGAAGGGGGTGAATAGGCTATTCAAAAATTTTCACAATCTAGTCTTGGCTAGTATGCACTTAACTTTCTACAGACTTACGGAATGAGTCTGTAGTAGAGACAATCGTGTATCAAGGTTGTCTCTCGTATGTCCTGGATTGTTTTCTAACAGTTCTAAGTATAAGTAAAAAAGTAGTAAAGGACACAAGATTTTTATAATGGTTCAGACAATCGTTGTCAATTGATCAACTAAGGCTTAGTCCAGTCTTCCCTTGGTAACCAGCCTGGTCAGGGCAAGAGGTGAGTTCACTATCTTCTTATTTGGGGCTTATAAGACAACCCCTTACAAGAACAGAAGTTGCTAAAGCTAGAACCTAGATCGTTACACAGATGTTCTCCAAAAGCTCTGTTGCAGATATTGTTTTTGGTGCAGACTAATGAACTCCTTTCCTCATATCTTTGTTCACAGCTTTTGAGAACGATTGCTAAACACGTGAGAGATTTTTCTTGCTTACAAATGAAATCCACAATCATTGTCAATCTTCTCTGAGCTCAGTCAATCCCCTTTTATAGGCTCAGAGAATTAGAACCCGTGATTGTACTATTTCGATGTTGACAGCTGTTTGTTTGGCCCTTTTCTAAATCCTCAGTGATGCTGACAGACCTTTTCACAATAACTATCAACCTCGTATAGATTTTTGAACCTCAAATCTTCGATATGATCGTTACTCAGATCCCAGTCCATTCACTAATCACCTCTACTGTACTTCCAATCTGCTGCACTTTCGTCTCTGCTGCAAGTCAGCCCTGCTGCACCCAGTCTACTGCATTGTGATGTGACTTTGATCCTGAAACTTCAATCCTAGATCCTAAAGCATTTGTGATCTTTTGCTGTCTATGTTTGTCCCAGTTGTTTGACCAGAACCTTTTGTAGTAGTCCGCATCCAGATGGTCCACATTGGTCTTCCAACTATGGTCTGCTGCTCTGCTGCATGCTTCCCTAGACTGCAACTCACTATCCTATTTCTCAACTTAAAGAACTAACTACAAGCATGTCCTACTCTAAAGTTTTGTTTATCAATTTCTATACACACGAGAGATTGCACATTTTTAATATTTTTGGAGACTATTTTCAAGGTGGTACTACCAAGGAAACTTTATTCCCACGAGATACCACTTTTATAAAACAAAAAAATCAAGCCTTTCCTAATATATATTTTTCTTTATTTTTCTTCTCTTTTTTTTCCATTCCTCCATCGCGCCACTGGCCACGACTCTCTTCCTTCCACTCCACCTTACACCATCATCTACCCAAATTCTCTCTCTCCACTTTTCTCACTCAATTCTTTCCTACCCAATTCTCCCTCGATTCATTATCAATCAAATTCGATCCTCACTTGGACTTCGATTTCACTACTCTACTATCGACCGATGATCACGTCACTTCCGATTCTGGTGTCGTTGACGGCAAGAGACGAAACCCTAGCTCGATAGAAAGCGTCGACAGCATTGTTGAGGTGCGTGATACCAGTAGCCACAAGGTTGATGACGGTGGACGCATAGCTGGTAGTGCCGCATCGACGACGGAGCAGGAGGAGGCGCGAGGAGAAAAAAGGAAGTGGTGGGGGTGAAGGAGATGAGTAAGAGAAGGAAAGGAGGTTCCGTTTCTCCCACCATCTCCGATCCTCAATTCGAAAATACGAACTTGTCAACATTTTCGATGTCAGATCTGATCATTTAGATCAATTTTGTGTGCAATATTTGTGCATGAATTTGTGAGGCAACACTTGTTTGACCATTATTGAGTTGCTATTCATCGACTTTCATATTATTGATTTATGTGGCCACACTTAATTGATCAATTTTGAATTGGTCAATTTCGATCCGAGATTGTTGATTTTGCAGTAGAGTGAACCGATTTGGTTCTTATTAGATCTGGTCATGCTTGATTTTGCAACGGATTATTCGTAGACGTACTACTTGTATTTTTAATTATGCATATTAGTTTTTTTTTATAGACGTATTAGTTGTGTTTTTGATTGGGCGTATTAGTTTTTTTTATAGACGTACTAGTTATGTTTTTAACTTGGTATTTAAAGCTTTTTTCATAAACGTACTAGTTATGTTTTTAACTAGACGTACTAGTTTTTTGTGTGCAGACATACTTGTTGTGTTTTTAACTAGACATAGTAGTTTTTTTTGTGTAGACGTACTAGTTGTGTTTTTAACTGGGCACATTAGTTTTTTTCTCCGAAATATTACTTTTTTTACAGACGTGCTAATTGTGTTTTTAATTAGGCTTATTATTTTTTTTGTATAGGGGTATGACTTTTTTGCATAAGCGTACTAGTTGTGTTTTTAACTAGGTATACTGATTTTTTTCATACACGTACTAGTTGTATTTTTAACTAAATATTTTTTTGTTGGTGCGCAGTTGGGCTAGTTTATTTTATTTTTTCATAGGTGTAGTAGTACTTTTAACTAGACGTATTAGTCTTTTTGCACACACATACTAGTTGTGTTTCTAAGTAGGCGTATTAGTTTTTTCGCACATGCGTATTAGTTTTGTTTTTAACTAGACTTACTATTTTTTTTACACAGACGTACTATCTGTGTTTTTAGTTAGGTGTATTAATTTTTTTTATAGACGTACTAGTTGTCGATCAAGATCATCATCAGTCAAGGCCAAACTAATCCACAAAATCAAACCAATCCATAAAACCAAACCAGTCCAAACTATGCGTCTTTCTCCCAACATCATCAGCAAAGGCCAAATAAGTCCACAAAACTAAACCACCTAACATTAAAACAAAACCCATCATCAAATCAAACATAATCGTCACCGACCCCAAACCGATCATCATTGATTTGTTTTTTGCACACTAGACGATATGTTTTTCATCTGACGTATTAGTTTATTGCATATGCATATTAAATGATGTACATGATGTATTTTTCACTATGCGTATTATTATTTTTTCTTTTTTTCTTTTTTTTTGCACATGTATACTAGTTGATGTCTTTTTAACTATGCGTACTATTTTTGTTTTGCACAAAAGTGTATTAGATGAGTTGTATTTGATTTTTTCTATTGATAGTTTGTTAGAAGCTATGCTAGTCTCTTCCAACATCGACATTAATTCTTTTTTCGTCTCGCAAGCATGCATCTGTTCTTCCTTTAAATCTGCTGACTCTATCTTTTGATCACATTGCTTCCTTGTTCGGCAATGTTTAAAGATTTATTTAGTTCTGAATAAAAAGGAAGAATTATTTCTGCTAATGAATTGAAGAATATATTGATGATATGATAGCAAAGGTATTCCCTTGAAATATATTCTGGACAAACTTTGACGAGGTACGATGATTTACTTGGGTTTCAAGAGGTAAATCTGTTACATGTTAAAGCTTAACGTCATGAAAGCCATTACTAAACACTTTCCTAACCGGAAGTCTGATAGATCCAAAAAGCAACAACTTGGGATTTTCGGTGCTCAAATCTAACAACCACAAAATATTTGGATAGAATATAGAAGTTCAATTTTACCGATAATTCTGTTCCTCGACTTGATCACAGGAAGCACAAGCCGCATCTTTTCAATCTCAGATTCAACAAACAATGATGACGAGGGACGACGATAGAGAATAGAGGATGGCGGCGACGGATGATGCAGAGTCGACGATCGATTGATGATGGGTGAGGAGGAGGGAGAATTGGTGAGGGATGAGAAGGACGGCGAAGTCGTTGGCGGTGTGGAGAGGAGAGATGAGCGGTGTGGTGGAGGGGATGTGGAAGGACAATATGGGTATTTTTAATAAATTGGGATGTCATGGGAATTAAAAATCATTGTGATATCTCATTGAAATAAAATCTTTTAAATGATACTCTCCGAAAATTTTCTCTTTTTTTTAATAATAGTGAGATTTATAATAGTAATTGAGGGAGAATATGAAGTGGATTATAGTACAAGAGATAGATTTAATATTTTTATGTGAGAAAGATTAATAGAAAAGAAATGTATATATTTTATGATAATTTAAATAAAAAATATTATAAATAATATGTAATGGAGAGAATATTTTATTTTGAGACGATCAGATTACATCGTATGATGAATCTGAAGTGCCATAGCCGCCGCCAGCTGATAGCAATTATCCAAAATTGTTTTTTAGGTTCATAACAGACCTTCAAAAACAACGCTTATTTGTTTAGTGTGCTTTTACCTCATTCACCTGGATGATTGTGTGAAAACTTTGACGAGCCTAAAGTATAGGAAAAAAGAGGAAGATATATGTAAATAATAATGGAGTAAAACCGAAGCTTGGGTAAAAGACAATGAAAGGCATGAAGTGCAACTCCACCAACTGGGCATGATGCACATTGGTTTCAAGTATATTTTTTTTTTCTTTTTTGAATATTGAGCATATATATAAGGGAAAAGGGAAAGAGTAAACTGGAAGGGATTGATTCAAAGAGTGCAACTCAAGTTGTGACTCTTCCTATCTTTATAAAACAAAAGCGAAGAAAAAAGATAACATTGCTTGAGTAGGAGAAATGTGGTTATACTGATGACCGACTTAGGATGTCGTTTCCTTTGATCGAATTATTATAGCCAAATTGCGATGCTCATTATAGCCAAATTACGATGCTCTGAGCCCTCTCGATAGGAAACACAATTCATCAAATTGATATCAGTTTGATCAAAATAAGATCGATCGGATAATATAAAATGCTAGCAAGAAGTTATAAGATTTTAAACATTATAATTTCACATAAAAAATTTATTTTCAAAAAAAAAAGAAAAAAAAAGACGAGATGCCGTACCATCCAGACATGGAAGACCAATGACGGAGTCTGTATGCAGTTAAAGGATAAAACCGAGTTGTTGAGAGCACGCTCTTAGAAATGCCGCCCGAATAAAGCACTCTGGAAAGTTCCGCAACAAGAGTTCCCTTCTAACTAGGTGAATATCTACTAGGAAGCATTTCTAGCTCCCGTTCACAGCCAGCGGAGCTTTTATTTATGTTATGTCCGAAGTACGCAAACTATATACTACTAGAATTGGGTCACGCTGTTAAGATGATTACAATTGTTACTATTAAATATATATTTTTGGATCTATTATCATCATTTCGATTTTTTGATAGAGCTAATTCATCGATAGTTACAATTAAGATGACAGCAATTGTTGCAGCTAAACTGACTAAAACAAATAGTGCTCGAAGAACCAGTGACGGACTATTGAGGTAAGCTTGTTGACGAATGTAATTCTTCTTTGGATTTGTTCCTTATCGGATAGCGAAGAAAGGCAATGCAGCGGTTCAAGGTCACACAGAAATGAATGCGCGTTTAGTTTAGCATGAAAAAATGAAACAGCACAAGGAATTGAATTTGAACAGATCATGTGAAGCTGCGATATTTCCGTGTTATGTGTTTTTTAAACGGCAGTCACCACCGGTCCATCACCACAACTCAGAAGTCCGTTTTTTTTTTCTTGGGAAAACTCAAAAGTCCATATTTTATTAAAGTAATTGGCTCCAAAGATTAATTAAAAAAGATTAGGGTAAAAAAAATATAAATTATAAAAAGATCTGATTTTTTATATTTCATTATCATTTGGTCTTATTTGGTATGATTTTATGAATGTTTTTTTTTTTGAATTTGAAGTCTTTTATTTTTTTAGATAATTAATTGATAAATAAGATAATGAATATAATTAATTGATAAATATTTTAAATTTTGATGAGTTTTTCTTAAAATAAAATTAACAAAATGCATAAAAAATTTGTTAGAAACACTTCTGGCATATTATCCCACTTAAATTTATCTCTATCATTTGGACATCTCATATCATAAATGGTAAAAATAAAATCTTGTTCAAGAAGGCAATGTAGGGAATAATTTAGAAAATGACTAAATCCGGATAAAAAAAGACTAGTTGTAAAACATTCATATTTTAGAATGAAAAATAAACTTACCAAAAAAAAACTTTGAAATCAGCCATTTTTGCTCTGTATTTAACCCTATCCTTAATTTATCAGATCAGATAAAACAAAAATATTATACTCCCTTCATCCTAAAAGAATTACAATACTTGTTATATTAGGATGTCCCAAATAAATTACAATCTTATCCTATTTGTAAATTTTTTCATAAAAAATATCAAAATACCCATACTTTTTATTTTATATGCATCAATTCATCCCACTATTTTTTCTTTCCTTTTTTTTTCTCATTCCTCTCGTTAACACAAGTCAAAAGGTAAAAGAGCTTTTACAATAAAAATCAACACACACATAAATTCACATGTCAGGACAATCGATTGTAATTCTTTTGGGACAAAAAGAGTACTACAAATACTCCCTTCGTTCCATAATTCTTACAACACATATATATTTTATACTATTTTATACACATGAATACAAGTCTCATTTTCATATCAAATCACATCTGATCGTCCCGCAACATGTATTAGGTTGAAATATATAACTTACACAATCATTGATGTTTCATGATAAATTTACAAAAAAAGTATGTTTGATCGTCATTGCATATTTTTCAAACTTTGCATCGACACGTATGTTCGATCAATCTATTCTAAAAATTTCAAGACGAAGATAGTACTATGTTTAGCTCTTAGATCATTTCATTCATTATCAAATGATTTTGAGTTCAAATCCCGAGGGTTTGATAGATAGCACACATTGGCACACTATGGGGCTCAGCTGATTTCATTTGAAATCCTAGTGTGGGTAAAACTTAAGTTACAATAAGGAATATTTTTTCCGTTTCATATTAAATACGTATTTTGAGAGTTTTCATTTGTCATCTTTATGATTCAAAAAAATTATGCAATTAGTGTCAAATTAAAATATATAATTAAATTATCATTAATATTTTATGATAATTTTTTTTAAAATAATATTAATCATCTCATGATACGAATTAACTTTATCTTCAAAAATATATATTTTTAATTATTATAAATAATTCGGAGAAAGTATTTTGGAAAATAAATTGAATGGGATCGTCGAAGGAAGGGCTGGGAGCGGTGAAGGGACCGACAGGCAAAGTGGGGCCATGTTGGTTGAATGAAAAGGGCAAGCCCGATGAACAAGCAATCAACGGACCACTCTCACAAGGACAAACAGCCGAAAATAAAGGCCATTAGCGCCAAAAAGGAAAAAAAGAGAGAGAGAGACCGACGGTTTCACGGAGAGAAAACAGTATTTAATTTCCTGAAATATTGACTTCGGATAGATAATCTCCATCAAATTTAAAAATAAATATTTAATCTTCACGAAAAAAAATCACATTATTATAACATAAAATATATATCTAAAGAAGTTTATGAAAAGATTAAGTTCATATTTATCTTTATTTTTAAAAAAGTCAAATTATTTATCCATAAAATACTCCCTCCGTTCTTACAATACTTGTTATTTTGGGATCGTCTCACAAATTTTGTAACACTTATTTTATATCCTTATTTGGAAATAATTTTATATTAAAATAATTATAATATCTCAATACGCTTCATTATCTTTTCTCTCATTCTTTTTCATCCTTTCATATCAAACTTACAACAACCATTAAAAACCACAACATACTCATCAAAATATATCAAATTCAATACACACACATAAAAATCGATTCAGATGAAATCGATGTAAAACTTATGGGACGGAGGGAGTATCATTTACCGGAGTTGATAAGAGCGATCATCTTTATATTTTTAAAATTTAAAAGGATCATATATCAATGTCGAATAGTCTGAAAAGAAATTACGCTCTTTTATCTAATAGTTTGTATACTTTCTCCGTCAAATAAAATATAAAAAGAATTATCTATTAGTCATAAAAAAATTAACATACTTATCAATCAGTTATATATCATTATTTTATTTATCAATTAATAATCTATAAAAGATAAAAGACTTCAATCTAATACGGAAAGAAGAAATCATTGTTAGAATCAAAACCAAATGATAGAAATTAAAAAATTAGAGATGATTTTTTTGTAAAATAAATTTAAAAAATAAAACATATTGATAATTTTTAAAATGTCACTATTCAATATACATACTGAGAAATTTTGTTATTAATCTTTATGAGTTACGACACAACAAAGTTTTCTCATTGGCCGAACATTTAAGTACATAATTTTATAATTATTGTTTTATGATAAGTTATTGAAAAGTAATGTTTGATTTTTGTGCTTAACATTTGTAACTCGATTAACTTTGTTTATGTCATATACAAATGTTACAATATTTGTGGATCAAAAGAAATATTTATCTAGAATATAAAAATTTAATACACATATAAATCATTATATTGAATCAATTGATTGTAATTTTTGGATGAGACAAGGGAGTAATGAAATAGGGGCTACGGATTGTGTATCAAGACATATATGGTGATGTGTTGAGTGATAA
Organism: Drosera spatulata; assembly: GCA_035668315.1. Lineage (NCBI taxonomy): Eukaryota > Viridiplantae > Streptophyta > Magnoliopsida > Caryophyllales > Droseraceae > Drosera > Drosera spatulata. The sequence goes on along the minus strand of JAOVYX010018175.1, from coordinate 19,895 downwards.
ATTTACAGTTGAAATAATGTTATAATATCTAATTGGGATATATGTCTTTTTTTGGTACGCTATTTAACCTTCTTAATTGTTTTTTGTTTCCTTCATCTCTCACTTCTTAAATCATCTTCTCCTCTTTCATTTTCAATGATGATACATAGAAAAAGGGATTGATATTTTTAACATTTATTTTATTACATTCAAAACATCATGTAAAGGAAAGGTATTTTTCTTTAAAAAAAATTGATGTGAATGGATTGTCTTTCATGTAACAAAAAAAAAAAAAAAAAAAAAAAAAATCTTAAAAATATAATTTTTACAAAAATCCAAAAAGTAATATTATTTATCATAAGAAAATTTTCAATTTTTTTCACAAATGTTCTCAAAATTAAGAAAAGTCTTTATTCAGGATTTTAAATTTGATAATCAATTGATGTGCAAGCAAAGGTTTTTCAATGGTTGAAATTATGAGCCTTCAATTTAAATAAATAATTTATATCGATCTCCACAAATATGATAATATGAGTTCATTGGTTATTAACTTATACAAGTGCATATAAATTGTTAAAATTTTAATATCCATTAATATAAAATGTTTCATGAAAAAAAGTTTAGTTAAAATAACACAAATGAATAGAAAAGATTGAAATGTAATTTTTTTATTTCAGATAAATTACGACACATTACTTAAGATAAAATTCTCACATAAATTATAACACTTTCATATTAGGCAATTTTAGAATATCAAAAAGTTCGAACTATCCCTATTTTATATCACATCATCTTCTTTTTTAGTACTTTTCTCTCTTCACCCACTCATACTTTCCTCTCCTACTCACAAGGACACTAAGGTAAAATTATACAAAATTAATGAATTCTTTAATAATCGTGTCAAATCAAAACACCGTAATTTATTTAAAACGAAAAAATAATATTTTTTAATTATTTAAATAAATTTTTTAATCTAAATCATTGTTTAATGACTTGACATATCTCGTGTGAAGAAGCATACTGCTTATTTTAAGAAAATAACATTATGCGGTAAGCAAAATAACATTGTGTAAGAACAAAATTGAAGATAAAAATGGGGGAGAGGGACACTTCAACATCAAGTCATATGGAGGAGACGGGGTAAATTACAGCTAGCACCGAGAAAGCAACCTCACCTACCTTCTTCTATCCTTCCCCCACTCTCCCCCCTCTTTTTTAAATCAATTCTCTCCTCTTCTCCTCGTTCAAATTTCACCTCTCCCTCTCCCTCTCCTCTTCGCTTCATTCCCAGTCGCTCCAACACCTCCACCGACGCCGTCGCCGCCACTTTAATGGCATTTTAGGCCTTTAACTTCCACCTCTGGCGACAATTTACGGAATTCGTACACCGAGGTCTCTGTCTTCTCCACTCATTGGTCTCAATTTCACCCCAATTGCCAATTATCGATTTCTATTGAGTTATGCGTGGTTATCAGTCGCGTGTTTGATTTTGGACTCAGCGGTTTCACTTGAATGTCCGCGTACGCGCAATTTATCCGAGTATTTCTGAGAATTCGTGTCCGTTTTTGTCCTGCAGGTGTTGAATTTCCGCGTCCGAAGTGTCTCGATAAATTAATTGCAAACTAGAGGAGGCTCTCGAAGTTCATCATCGGCATTGTAGTACTCTGCTTCGAGTTTTCCGCGTCACTATTGCTGCTTCTCTGTTTCAAGGTTTGTTTGCTTCAATCTCAATTCATGAATTGAATTCGCTACTCCGCTTTTTTTTTTTTTTTTTTTTTTTGCGTTCTAAAGCTGAAATTACTCAAATTAAGATTCTACTTTTTGGATTTTATCCTGATTGTAATGAATTTATTGTGCATGAAATGAATATGAAGAATTATTTCCCATTTTAGACATATTTTTCGGGAATTATGAACCTGTACGAGCACGCTATTCTCGTGTCTTAAATCTCCGTACGGAAACTGAACACGTTACGAGCTGGAAAGTGCATTGCATCGCATTGTATTCGAATTCCAAACTTGAGTACAAAACGTGAGCGGTATAATGTCATTTTTCCACTTTGTTTTCGGTTCTATGCATTTTTATTAAGGAAACTAATTAATAACCTTTTTTTTTGGTTTAATTCTTTTCGTGACATCATTTGAGAATTCGAAGCTTGTGAAGGAAAATAATTTTTCTTTTGCGTTTGTTGAATTTGCACTTGCTTTATTGTCGTGATGTGAGGCTTAAGCAACATGTCATGTGCGTCTGTGTAATAATGTATTCGACGGTTGAGCAAGAAAAGAGTTACTCAAATGGTGCCAAATTGCCGATGCAACTATCAGAATCAATTAAAGTAGCAAAGTTAATATGAAGCAATGAATTTGGCCATTCTCACATGGGTTATAATATGTAAATTTTTTCCAAATTTTATGCCCATCTCGTTTAAATGTTATCACAGCATCGTATGATTCATTATCCTAATCTCATTCAAGTGGAAAATTAAGGTTATGGAGAGTTTTGAAATTCGAAGTTAGTGGGAGGGAGGCGATCTGGGGAGATTGCGGCCAGAAGAGCATTAGGTGCGGCACCAAAATCATTGTTCCAATTTGTGGGGCCCGCGCTCTCTTTGTCTATTTTTTCTTGATTTCTGGTTATCATATCTACTTTGACTTCCTATCTTGCCTATTTGGAAGGTGTATGATTGATCTGTGATTCTTAGAAAGTTTTTATTTTCTCTTAATTTATTTTACCATCGTCAGATGAAAGTGTAACGGTCAGATTCGCACTGATCTTATATAAAAGTATGTTTTATCTTTTGATAATTTTTAAAATGTTCTTTTTTAATGAGACGATTTAAAGTTCAACCGTTAGGGAATGAGAATTCAGAATATTTTGATAGTGGAAATTTCATTTTTTGTTGTGACTATTTTAGTGGGATCAAGGAGATAAAAGAAGTTAAAAAGAAAAAGAAAAAACCACGTAACGTCTCAATTTTAATGATTTGGGAGAGTAGAAGGGGAAAAGACTCAAAAGAGGTTGTTCAAGCATCTTTGCATGGTGTCTTCGGATAGTCTCTTTAAAAGTGTGCAATTATCCCTCAAGTATCCATTATTAAATGCTAGGTAACATTCAAAAATAAATAAATAAATTAATTAATAAATGCTAGGTAAATCAATTGTTGATTCTATTATTTTTGTGAAATGATCAGGCATAAAGGAGAAATAATGGCTGGGACAAGCATGAATGAGGAAATGGACTGCGGGAGCTTTTTCGATCAGATCGATAACTTCCTCGAGTTTCCCAACGACGAGTTCGAGAACATCTTCATTGGCAAAGGGAATAGCTGTGACACGTTTCATGCTCCCGATGGTGTCGATATTTGGTCCGCTGATCATGTTTCCTTTGAGGATCTGCCTGCTCCAGGTTCAGCTCTCTCCACCCAGGACAGCAACAACATGATCAGCACTCAGATGGCCGTTGATGTTGCCGCTGGCCTTGATAGTGAGCTCCCTGTTCCGGTGAGAAAATTAAATACATGAATATGAATTTAGCTTGGTTTCTGATCAGTGTCGCTGATTAATTTTGCTTGGTTATAAATACAGTATGAAGATATTGTCCAGCTCGAATGGCTTTCCACTTTCGTCGAAGATTCCTTCCTAGGTGGTGCCGCGATCATTCATGGAATTGAAAACTCTTCCTTCATCAGGGAGTTCTCACAAAGCCACAGCGGCCACTTCCACTCTGCTTCCAGCCCAGTGTCTGTCCTTGAGAGCAGCAGCTCATGCTCCAGCGGGAAGAACGTGCAACTTAGCCATGACAAAAAACCACGCAGCAAGCGTCCTCGCCCCTCTACATTCAATCCTCGCCCCTCTATGAATCTAATGTCTGCTTCATCTGAATCAGAGAACTTATCGGAGTCTCATCCCTTGAAAGCTGCCAAGCCGATCAAGGTCATGCAGAAGAAAATGACGAAACCCAAGTGTTCGCTTCCTTCTAGTACGCAGGAGATCGATCCTGCTGAAGCTCAGAACATGAACTCACCACAGCAGGTGAGAAAATGCCTGCATTGCGAGATCACCAAGACGCCGCAGTGGAGGGCCGGGCCATTAGGCCCGAAAACCCTATGCAATGCTTGCGGTGTTCGGTACAAGTCTGGACGACTCTTCCCCGAGTACCGTCCAGCTGCAAGCCCTACATTTGCTCCGTCATTGCACTCAAATTCCCACAGGAAGGTCCTTGAGATGAGGAACAGGAACATGGCCGTAAAGTCCGAAGCTCCCACTCCTGCAACCCTTATGGTGACTAAGAGGAAAACGACGGTGACCAGCATGCCTGAGCTCATCCCGGCTTTCATCTGAACGCAGAACTGTTTAGTTGGTAGCGGAAGCTGTAGTTTCGTCGTTGCTTTTGTTGGGTTGTATTTCTTGATTGGTTCATTGGTTGTGTTTTTTGTAAAGGGATGGAGTTGGGAGCATAGCAGTGTATGTAGTTCATCATATCATGGTTAGGTTACATGAGGAAAATCAAGAGGGTAGGCTGAGGTTTAGCTATGCTTAGTGTTATGCTTAGGTCCTTGAGCAGATCTGGTTGTTCAAGCATGGACTTGCTTTGTATGATCTGTCCTATGTATCAGGTACTATTTTTTGCAGTTTCATCGAATATTTGTTCTAGTTCCATTCGATTCGGATGCTACTCATGTTGTTATGAGCAGTACTCATGGTTCACCCTCTTCTAGTGGATCATCGTGATTCCTCAAGTTGCAAATCGGCTTATTATGTTTTGCAGTTTCTTTTGGTGCAATAGAACAAGATCTTATGATGATTGTAATTATGTTCCTACTCTATACGTTATGCAGCTTAACACTTCGACTTCGACTCACCCTATATTTCTATACCCTTATCATAGTAGCCATGATATCGATGATGGACTCGATTGAGTAAATTATAAGATAGGAAAGATTCATTACAAAACACCCCAATCGTTCAATGTCAGTGGAAACCCACAACGAAAACAAAAGCAGTTTGGTGCATTTCCACCTCTCATGCAGGTGCAATGTTCCCAACAAAATGTTTCCACCCTAACTAAAAGGTACAATCATCCACGATTCTGCGATTTCACCCACCTGATTGAGCATGAAAGCTTGACCACGATTTGAACGTCTTATGTTCATCTTTACGAAACAAGTTCGGCGTGATGATTTCTGAACCTAATTCAGTGTCCGTTTTCTTCTTTATTTGAACATTCTTTGACATGAAATCATTCACATGAAGTTGCATTATGCTTCGATGCTAGAAACTACAGTGCAAGTTAGTAATAAGGAGCCGTAATATATGTAGGGTGACTTTTTATCCATCTTGATGAACACTGTTTTGCAGCTGTCTCATGCTTTGAATATACTATTAATGTCTATAATGATTAATGACATGATATGAGTGCCTAACAACATTCTTGATTGGAAATTGACCAAGGAGTGGTGCAAATGTATCAATACCCCAATATGGACAAATCAATCATGACACTACAACTTATAATATCAAGGTTTTGAGTTTCTTCTACGTCATGATAACTTGGCTCATATTTTCAAAACAACATGTAGGTTCTTCTTCATTTTGCACCTGCTTGGCTGCTGAATTAATTCTCGATTGAAAGGTGTTGCGTTTGTCGAAATAGCTCTCGAGTTAATTCTAGATTGTTGCATTTGGTTGATTGTAGCTAGTTTGAAGTATACTTATTAGGACTCAAGCTTAACAAGAGAGCATAATCCCAAAAAACTAGTATGATAGGAGAAAAAAATGTCTTGACTCATTATCCATTATTATTTTTGATGCAGAGCATTGTATTTGGTCATTATTTATTTTCATTGTATCTAGGAATAGGTTATTTCATGTACTTAATAATCTAGAATGTTTTTGGGAGATATATAAATTGAGCCCTTGTCACAATGCAACAGAGGATAGAGTATTGAATAAAAGTTATGTTTTAAGTCTTAGAAGATTTATTTTATCTCAATTTTACGGTGAATCAGATTTCCTAATTGATTGAAGTCCTGTGCTTCGATAATTTCCACCAAAATTCGCGTGAGTCACGTTGGGAGATTCTGAAGTAGTTAGTCGAGATGACTTGGAATACATTTCCTAATCCTATAGCCCTCTACCTGAAGTATTATCCAATGCTAGTGTTGTGGAATCAGCGATCTATCGAATTGGATGTGTTGAAGTATTGAATGATGGAAGAGATTGGTGATCCAATCTCTGATAAGTATGATGATGAAGGGAAATTTATTCTCAAAAAGTCACATATTCATAACAACCAAGAGGTGTACGATGACGTCATGAATTGTGATGAACTCGAAACCTCGATAATCATCATCGGCATAGCAACGATGAAGAAGGATTCCGAATGGAGGAATATTTGTAGAATATTATTATTCATATTCTTAAAACAGTACAAGATCAGAGGTCGTGTAATGACCAATAAATCTAATTTATTTTTTAAAACTCGACGATGAGTTTCGCTTGAGTCGGGAGTATGATGTTGAGCATTATATTTGATCACTATTTACTTTCATTTTACCTAGGAAATACAAAGACAATGTTTTGTTAGTTTTATTTAGTGTTCCTAAGTTCATAAGTGCGCTAATTTATGTACTTAATAGTCTAGAATGTACTTAGGAGATCTATAAATTGAGCCCTTGTCACAATGCAAAAGAGGATGGAGTATTGAATAAAATTTATGTTTCAAGTCTTGAAGACTTATTTTATCACAATCCTACGATGAACCGGATTTCCTAGTTGATTGAAGTCCTACTCTTCGATAATTTCTATCAAAATTTGAGTGAGTCACGTTTCCTTCCTCCATCAATTTTTCACATAGTCCATGTGTGTTTTGTAACATATATTGACTTTGGTGTGCCCATGGTAGCTTGATTTAGTCACAACAACAACATTAACCATCCAGATAATTCCGTTAACTGCGACCCCGGTGGATTGATTTAGCTGACTTGGTGAAATTCCACTGAAGTTGCAACTTGATGAATTGAGCCCTATGCTGCTGCTGGGTATTGTGGTTGGAGCTGCTGGGCCTTGCTGTGGTGATCGGGCTGCTTGGTAATGTGGGTTGTAGGACCAAAGCATCGGTTGAGCAAGCAGCACATTGAGAATAAGTAAGTGGAGCTCACTTGTGTGAGGAATTAATAATGATCAAGTATCTAAGGTACTCACTAGATTGATTACACGCATGAGTTGGTCATTAGAAATAATTAGGTTTAAGGGGGAATTTAGAAAAGTAAACTTGATAGGTTCATATAAATATAGAGGAGTTAGGATTTAAAATTCTTCATGCACTAAAGCTTTCTAATCATCTAAGAGTTTCAAACCCTTCCAAACCCACAAACCTTAGTCACCCAAAACCTCACCGCGAAACAATTCAAATGGATTACTCAAGATACTTCACAGGCTGTGTCATTGATTTTGAAGGCCTAAGAGGCATCAACCGAGAAATTGAAACTGCCCTACAGTCTCTTGAGAATGCTGAGGTGTGATAAATGTTGGGCTACCCAATAGAACTGTATTATCAGAGAGAGAGAGAGAGATAGGAATGAATTTATCGACTCTGCAATATATGAGGAGCATAACAACTACAGTTTCCTTGTTCAGTCTGAATAGACAAAGCATGGTGGTTGATGCTAAGAGCGTTTAATATGTCCCAAGAAGAGATGAAATACATCACCTATCAGGTGAAGGAGGATGGTTGGAAGCTGATGAGTAGAAATCGCCCACTAAAAGGGTACTACCAGCCTGTGGATGATCTCTTAGAAGAATACAGATAGTTGGCTCCTTTCCTCAAACACTGTCTTATGAAGAGGGATCTCTGTCCTAAATATGACTTAAGGAGACGCAACTCAGGGTCATGGCGGTAATTGTCATGGAAGCCAATTTGGACTGGGCAAGCGTTATGGTCAATATTTGATTGATCACATCGAACTTTTTCAGAGTAAGCAATAAGCCAAGGAGGAAGAGCTTCATAAGGCTGATGAGCCATTATCTGAAAACAGTTGGACTGACCTTTGGAGAGAAAGGGGTTATCGCTTCCCAAAGAAAACACCACTGTCCCTAAGAAGAAAAATAGAGATCACGCTGCTAGACCGTCTGATGGTCAGAGTCTAGACTTTACTGTCGATTGTGAAAGAATCTCGACCCTGGGATCTACCTTTATCTTAGGACCATCTACCCTTTACCTGCTGACGAGTCAAAAAAAGAGGAGAAAGTCTGGTAGGGTACTTTAGCAGAAACTTGTAACACCCCGAGATTATTTATTCAATACTTTCTTAATATGTAACTGAACATGTAGTCGTGAGCTCGAAAGCTTAATAACACAAGATACATGTTCATTCCAGAGGTCCGACATGCTTATTATATCATGCGTTTTTTGTGCACAAAAAAGATGCAATACAAAAAACAACCAGCAACCATATGCCAAACACGGATATAAATATATATATACAAGATATTTTAAATCATATTGATCAGGCTTAACATTGTTTCATAAGCCCTTAGCCATTATTTATGATTTTTAGGCTTTTCAGATATTACATGTCATGTCAAATTAGACCACGTTTCTTATTATAAGTTGATGACTAGGGAGAAGTAACCACAGGAAATTAATGTAGTCACCTTGCACGACCGTACTAGGGACAACTGGACAGGATTAATGGTCTTGTGCAATAGACTCAGGATGGTTAATTAAACCAAACACGACAAACTCATAATGTCACTACATGCATGGTAAAGGGTTTATTAAACCCTCTTTAGCTAGTCATTTTGAATTGTAACCGTCGTAATCATTGTTACTTATAGGCATTGTATTATACACAATATTTAGAATTCTTAGGCATCTTACATAAGTTTAATTGTATTAATTTTATGTATAACAGGTGACTATCATGATATTTCATGTCTCGGATAAATTCGATATTTAATTATATTTCGGTTGCCGACGTTGGGGATGGCCGAATCTGGCCTGGTAGTGATGACAGTACATCTGGGTTCTGAGCCGTGTTGTTTCTTACATGGGTGTGTCCAGTTACATGTTTTGTCACTTTGTCGTCATTGGATCATTATGATGAGATAATTCTTGCGACATTAAAACAGTTTACGACGATATAAGAGGGTGAGAATTGGGAATTAGACGAAGAACAAGAGTAGATGGAGAGAACTTACCCTCAGATCAAGCTCTGATGAATCTTCCATGCAACTAATGTGATAGAGCAGGTTGTTAGCGATATAAGCAGGAGCAATTTTTAGATTTTACGGGCTTTTCAATTATTTCAAATAAATCCGAATCTTTTCAAATCTTCTCAAATCATCTCATGTTTAATCCAACTTGGTTACCATGCAAAGTCAAGGGGTTGTTCAAGTCAAGAGAGGTTGGTCAAGTCCATGGTCAAAACCAGAAAGGATGGACCAATTCAACCTTAAGGAGAAGGGTAAGACGGAAAATACACCAATTCATAAAAATGCCTATAAAAGGGGAGACCACCAACTCATAAAGGGGTATTGAATTCTCTCACAAAAACTCTCATATTCCCTTCATTCTTTCCTCCGTCTCACCCCGGGACTGACTTGAGCATCGGAGAGGTTCCCCAAGGTTGAAGCCTCAGGCTCCCAGCTAACGCTTTACTTGCTTAGTGGTGTGCAGACAGGGAACGAAAAATACACTGAATCGACCCAACCTACCCTCCACCTCGAAGTCTAGATCCGAAGGTCCAGACCCCGAGCTCCAAATATTAGAGGTCTAGAACCCGACATCAACTGACAAACAGTTTGGCGTCTACCATGGGGTCGGTTCAAGAAAGGAATATGCCTCAAATCCGAAGCCATACCACTCACCCTATGGGCGAATCCTCAATCAACCAAGCACCTCTACTCGCACCAGGAGTAAGAGCCTTGAGGTTCGAAATAACCTTGCCTGACCCAATCCAGCCTCAGGTGGAACACATCGAGGAAAGCCAACTGGCATTCCAAGCTGAACCCCATCAATATGTGACCATGGCCATGTACCAGGAGCTCCGGAATGACATAAATAGGCAGGTCAACCTTGCTCTCTAGAAAATGCAAAACCACTTGGCCAAGAGGTTGCCTCCATGCCCGGACGTTTTACCTCCGTAGACTGTGGAGGTGGAGGCACCTCGGGATCCCTCAGACCTAAGACACAAAATCAATTGTGCCGAAACCGGAGAGCCCCTGGTTGATCTAAGAGATCACCTCAATGCACGCTCATTGGCATCCTGGTCTTCCCATCGCCAAAAGAATAGGGAGAAGGTCATCCCTCATGGGCCCCTCTCAAAGTCATAACCCTTGGAGGTGGTCCACCTCGGCCAAAAGATGGAGGAGCCCTACCGTATGCTCAAAGACCCAGAGATAGGATCTAGGCCAAAGAGGATCTATTGCACTGATAGTCTATTCACGCAAGAGATCAACATGGAAATCCCCTCCAAAAAATTTAGCATGCCCACTTGTGATAGCTACGACGGGACCATCGACTTGGAGGAACACGTCCAGAATTTTCAGATTCTTATGAATATCCAAGGCGCAAGCGAAGTAGTCATGTGTAAAGATTTCCCCACAACTCTGAGCGGGCTCGCCAGGTCATGGTTCAATAAACTACCGATGTGCTCCATCGGTTCTTTCTTCGAGTTAGCGGACTAATTCTACGGCCACTATGTGAATAGTCGAAGGTAGAAAATCACTTCAAGCTACCTATACAAGATTGTGTAGCAGTTAGGGGAGTACTTACGTTCCTACGTCTAGTGTTTCAACACCGAGGTGGTAAAGGTCCAGGATCCGGATGACAATGACATCTGCGAAGCTTTGATTATGGGCCTCGAGAGTAGGGACCTATCCTACGACCTGCCTAAAAGAGAGAAGTGGACGTACACCAATCTCTTGGCCAAACTTAAAAACACATACATGCCGAGACTAATATGGAAATCAAAGACCGCGATATGGTTTCTATTCGGAGCGGAGTTCGAAGGCCGAGTCCTCTCGAGGCCACCCTGAGTCGGAGAAAGGAAGAGGTGAGGTCCGACAATCAGAACGAAAGAGTTCAATGGAAAAGAAGACACCGGTCTCAAGAAAACACACCCGTCCTGGACACGACAAGTAGACACCCCTCAAAGCCAGCCGGAAAGAGATCTTGCGGCGGCCCAAGGGGCAAACCTTTTGGTGAAAGCCCCCAAAAAGCAACGGTTCCTGGGGGCACCTCAAGAACGAACCTGGTACTGTCATTACCATTGGGATTATGGGCACGACATGGAGGATTGTCGACATCTGAAGGATGTGATTTAGGAGCTAATTAAACAGGGTTACCTTAAGAAGTTTTCAAAAGGGGTGGATGGACCCAAGTCACCCTCAAAGAAGAGGGACCAACCCCGGTCTCCGGAGCGAACCAAAGGAGTGGAGTGCCCTACACAAAGTCTCGTATGAATGTCATAGTCGGAGGCCTAGTTTCGAGCAAGCTCCAGATGGCAAGAGGCGAACCTTCGACAAACCAAGAGGTGGTAGAGGTCTGCTCGGATAAGAAGAGGAAGGGTTACCCTCAGGTCAGGTTCGGCCCTGAAGACGACCCTGGAATGGGATCGACTCATGATAGTGCCCTGGTGGTCACTCTCAACATAGGGGAGTTTGATGTGGAGAAAACACTAGTGGATAGTGGATCCTTGTCTGATATACGTTACTACTCGACCCTGAAGAAGATGGGGAGAGAAAGACTTGAGGCCGTTTTGATCCCCTCTCATGGGGTTTACTGGGAACACTGTTACGTGACGATACCCTTCACCATCGGTGACGAGAAGACCGGCCGACTCACCTTCATGGCAGACTTCCTCGTAGTCGACGCCTTATCAGCTTACAATGGCATCTTAGGGAGGCCTTCCATCATCGACTTCAAGATATTGATAGCGCCCTACTACATGATGCTGAAGTTCCCCACGCCTAAGGGGGAAGGTGTGGTGAAAGGAGATCCTAAGGTGGCCAAACATTGTTACATCTCAACTCTGAGGAAACATCCGGGGCTCAGGGGGATGGAAGCGCTACAGCTCCACCTCGACCCCAGAGAGATCAAGCAAAGATCCCAACCTGAACCAGTGGAGACCCTCGACGAGGTGCCTCTGTTCCCCCTGGAGAAGGAGAAGTGTGTCCGTATCGGGTCGTAATTACCTGAGCCACAAAGGACGAACTTGGTTGAATTCTTGAGGAAAAACGCGGACGTCTTTGCTTGGACGTCGTCTGACATGCCAAGGATCGACCCGGAAATCATCATCCACAGGCTGAAGGTCGACCCCGAGATGAAATCCGTCAAACAAAAAAGAAGACACTTCGCTGAGGAACGGAGAAAAGCAATATCAGACGAGGTCTAAAGCTACTAGACGCCGAATTCATGAGGGAGGTGAAGTACCCGAAGTGGCTCGCCAACGTCGTGATGGTCAAGAAGGCCAGTGGAAAATGGAGAATGTGTGTGGAATTCATCGACTTCAATAAGGATTGTCCGAAAGATTGTTACCCGCTGCCCAAAATCGATCATTTGGTCGACGCCACGTCTGGACACAAGCTTTTATCCTTCATGGACGTTTTCTCGGGATATAATTAAATCTTCATGGCAATGGAGGATCAGAAGAAGACCTCCTTCATTACAGACCGGGGCACGTTTTGCTATGTTATGATGCCGTTTGGTCTGAAGAATGTGGGGACAATGTACCAGCGGTTGGTGGATAAAGTATTTAAGCCACTACTCGTGAAGACTATGGAGGTATACGTTGATGATATGCTCACAAAGTCAACCGACCCCGACCTCCATGTATGGGACCTACGGCTGACCTTCGACATCCTGAAGGCATACAACATGAAGCTCAATCCCGCCAAATATGCCTTTGGCGTGGCTTCAGGAAGGTTTTTAGGTTACCTCATAATGCATAGGGGGATCGAGGCCAACCCGTCCCAGATAGAGGCTATCCTGGATATGAAACCACCTCGATGTCGAAGGGATATACAGAAACTCTCAGGGTGCATGCCGCGTTGGGAAGGTTCATGTCGATAGGCGCTGCTGAACGCACCCTCCCATTCTTTAAGGCGTTGAGGGGAGCTGGAGATCGGATGGAATGGGATGAGCAATGTCAAAAGGCATTCAAACAATTGAAGACGTACCTGATGGAGGTCCCTCTCCTCACCCGACCCAAGGTAGCAGAAAGACTTTACCTCTACTTCGCTGCTGCAGATGAAGTAATCTCAGTCGTTTTGCTCTGCATCGAGTTGAACATGCAGAAACCGATCCATTACATGAGTAAGGTACTCCATGGAGCTGAAACCCGATACCCCAAGGTGGAGAAGGTGGCTATGACATTGGTGGTAGCAGCCAGAATGCTAAGACCCTACTTTCAATCTCACCCAATAATGGTGGTTACCGACCTCCCCATCCGATAGGTCTTGCATAAACCTGACATATCGGGAAGGCTCCTCAAGTAGTCAGTCAAGCTGAGCGAATATAGGCTGACAAATGAATCGAGAACTGCCATCAAATCCTAAGCACTGGCCGACTTCCTCATCGAATGCCACTTCAGGCCATGTGACAGCATTGGAGAGTCCGACCTTAAGGTAGGAAGGCCCCGAGATTACATGGATGGATCATCATGTAAAAAGGAAGCCGGAGTAGGCATGCTCCTAATCTCACCGTTGGGATGGGAGCTGCCTTGCGCCATCAAACTCGAGTTTAAGGCTACCAACAACATGACGGAATACGAGGCTTTGATCTCAGCCCTGGGTTTGGCCAACCACCTAGAGATTCCCCACCTCCGGGTATATTTCGACTCAAGGTTGGTGGTCGAACAGACCCAAGGAAGGTACAAGGTCGGTACGGAGCTAAAAGGGTATGCGGAAAAGGTAGCTAGCCTAAAGCAGAAATTCAGCGAACTCAACGTCCGGCAAATTCCTAGGGGGGAGAATAGGGTGGCCGACACCCTAAGCAAGCTCTCATCGAGAATGGAAAAACGGGAGGGTGACAAGCTGTACACTGAAGTTGTGAAAAATCCGAGGAAAGACGGAAGCAAATAGGCGCGATCGAGGTGGAAAACACATACGTCGACCTCTTAAGGGTTTACCTCTAGTATGGGACTTTGCCAGAATAACCACGTGGATCAAAAGAATGGCCCCAAGCTACCTCATCATAGGACCAGATCTCTACAAAAGGGCATACTCGATGCCACTACTAAAATGACAGAGGCATCAAAGGTCCTACTCGAGGTCCATGAGGGGGTATGCGGGAACCACAACGGTGCCTAGACACTGGTCTTCAGATGCATGCGACAAGGATACTACTGGCTCACCATGGTGAAGGATGCCAAGTAGTTGGTCAAAAAATATGACCGATGCCAACGTCAGGCTGATCTGAACAAACAATCGGTCTCAGAAATGACCCAAATCAAAGCACCTTGGCCCTTTGCCCAATGGAAAATTGATATACTTGGCCCATTCCTCATGGCATCGGGGCAAAGAAAATTTACAATTGTTACTGTGGAATATTTCACAAAGTGGGCTGAGGCGAAGGCTGTGCCCAACATCACCGAACTTGGGGTGGTAAACTTCATCTGAAAATCCATTATGTGTAGGTTTGGAGCCCCAAGACACTGGGAAGTTTTGCCGAGACTTAGGCATCGATTAGAGATTTCCCTCTGTACAACACCCGAGGTCCAATGGCCAGGTCGAGGCTATCAACAAGGAGATCAAGTCGGCACTGGCTAAGAAATTAGACGCGGCAAAGGGAAATTGGGCAGATGAGTTACCAGGGATCATGTAAGCTTATCAGACTACCCCGGAGCTGGCCACAAGAGAAACCCCTTTCTCTCTAGCCTTCGGGATGGAGGTCGTCATACCTGTTGAGCTCAAACATCCCACTACGAGGGTGAAAAACTTTGACCCACAGAAGAACGAAGATTGGGTTAGGGAGACCCTGGACCTACTAACTGAGAAACGGAAACAAGCTTAAACAAGGGCCCGAGCCTTCCAGCTCCGTGTTGCCAAATACTTCAACTCCACAGTGAAGCCAAGGAAGCTCGAGGTCGGAGATTGGGTTCTGAGGAAGACCGAATTTGAGGCTCGACCTTCAGGGGGAAAGCTGGCCGAAAAATAGGAGGGGCCTTACCGAGTCACCAAAGACGTGGGCAAGGGGGCACACAAGATTGCCCAATCCAATAGTCAAGAGCTGCCATGGACGTTCAATGCCAACGACCTAAAGCGATATTACACCTAGACCAAGATCGAGATTGAATCTTGCGAACCTAGGAAAAGACCTCTAGGCCGAACCTGGGATGTAATATGCTGAATGCTTTCATTTGGTTACGAGATGACGCTTTTTGTGTAAATAAAGGATTTTGCTCGATGTTGGTGTCTTTTTCATAAAAAAAATTAAAATATTGCAAGCTGACCCGAGGTCGATGTAATAGGAAATGGAAAAGGCCGAGGTCAGGGAAGATAGAAGAGAAAAGCGAAACTTTATTGAAAGATGTAAAACAATATGACGAGCATTACTACCTTTAACTAGAATACGCCTTGGACCTTAACGCCCGAGGACAGATATATCAGCAAAGTCAACTATCCTACTCGAGGTTGAGGGTTGCCTTTTCAGTACCCTTGAACTCCGGTGTGGAGGTCCAGGAGCTTTAATAGTCAAGGGGACCTCGGTAGTCGAGGATGGAGGGAGACTGGCTTTGGGGCTCGAGGGGAAACGCACCCACTTGCTCAAGTCTAGGTCCTTGCAAGGGAGGTCGGGTTCGGTATCAATATGCTGAATGAGGTCCTCGTAGCCCATCTCAATTCCTTTATGAAAGGCCTCGCCTTCGACCCTGTTCACCTCAGCCTCCATCTCGACCTTGAGTTTGGCGATCTCCCCCTTAACCTCCTCCTATTGCTTCACAGCCTCTGCCTCGCCTTCCTGGGACCGTTTCATGGCGTCGAGTGCCTGCTGGGCTTTGGTCAGGGCCTTTTTCTTTCCATCCTTGAGCTCGAAAAATTCCCTCTTGAGCTCGGTCACCTTCCCTTTGGTTGCCTCGACCTCGCTATGAACCCTCTTGCTGGCATTGTCCCTCGCCCTAATCAGATGGCCAGAGGTTTGGGCCCGATGGTAGAGTCCCAACAAATGATTTAACATCTAGGACAGGGGAGAGAGATGCCGGTTAGTATGTAGATCCAAAAAAAAAAAAAAAAAAAAAAAAAAAAAAAAAAAAAAAAAACAAAAAAAAAAAGAAAAAAAGAGAAGGGAAAGGAGAGAGAGAGTGGGAAGGGAATGAGAAAACTAACCTTGTGTATGTCTCTGAGAAAAGGACGTACGGGTATCAACATGCTCGAGTCGGCATAGGTGGCCCGATCCTTGGGGAGGAAGACATTGTCAAGGATGAGCTTCGAGTCGAATTCAATACTGAAAACCGATGCCTCGGGGCTGATCTCCTAAGCCATAGAGTACTTGCCTTCCTCCCCTTCAGAAAGCATCAAATTCTCGCCACGAGGGAAAGTGGAGGTCGTCTGGGGCCTTGACAATCCCGACCCCGAGCCGGCCTTGGGGTTAAGGGTTTGGTTGAGAAGAACAGAAGGCGGCGAAGCTTAGTTGAGTGGCTGAGCCATTACCCCCTTCTGTTTGGTCCTCACCACCTCGGCCTGCTTCTCGGTCTGCCTGGTCTGGACCCTCCTTGTCCTTTTGGTGATAGTAGGGGGGTTGGGGGGGGGGGGGGTCGCGGGGTTCTCCTCGGTCTCGGCGGGCTTCGAACGCCCTCCTCTACGCAAGGAGTTTCGCATAGTGATCCATGTCTGCAAAACAAGAAAGAAGAAATTAAGAGTCAGCCAGGTCAGGAAGGGGAGTTATCCAGGTCGATGCTCACCATGTTTCCCCTTTTCAAGGTTGGCACGAGTGACTATGGTCCTCGCATCGTACAGTTTTTTGGCCTAGTCCAATGCCTTGACCCTCTTTCAGGACCTCTCCGCGTCGGGGGAAGGGGCTTGGGGGTTCTTTTGATGCTTGAGAGAGACTCTTAACCTCCAGCTTGTCATAAAATCCCAAGGGTGACAATCGTCGTGGGAGATGACAAAGTACTTCTTGTGACAATCCGTATGGGAATCCTCGAGGTTGCCTAGAAACTTTAGCTATGGTTTGGCTTGAAGATGGTACCAGCCTAGCTGCTTACCCTGGGACATGTAGTTGAGCCTGTGCAACCTGAATAGAAGCCTAGGCGTAATGTGTTTATGGGGGGGTTGGGGGTCCGGCCTCGGTACATGTTAGGAGAAATACAATATGATCCAGATGACATTTGGGGTGAACATACAAGGGGCGAGGTAGGTAAATCAAAAGAAGGCAGTGAAGAAAGGGTCTAGTGGAAACCGAAGGTCAACCCTGACAGACTTTGTGTAAAGAATGTGGTTCGAGGTGGAACTAGAAGAGCAAGCCCAAAGCTCTTTAGCCAAGGACAAGGAAAAACCCTCTGAAATATGGTATCGACGCTCCATTTGGTAAAGGGACCATAGCGAAAGGGAGGAAGGGTAATAACGTCTGACCTCGACTGTGGGTTTTGCACTCAAGTCCTTATCACGAGGTGCCACAGTTTCATCTCCAACCTCGATGTGGCCGTTAACGTCGGCTATATCATTTTCCCTGCCGTCACCCCTATTGTCGTCCTTATCCTCGTCGTCACTCCCAGCATCATCCTCATCGTCCCCATCATCCTCGCCATCACCCCTAGCATCATCTTCGTCGTCCCCACCATCCTCATCGTCATCCACCTCATCCCTGTCGTCACACTCTGGCTTGCCAACATCGTCATCCCCCTGGTCCACTCTATCTTCGGTGCTCTCACTAAGGATGTCCGAGGCGGGGGATCGAGGTGGAAGTCTCCGGCCCCTCTGGGTGACCGATGCCTCGGAGTCTCCACTTGTGGTCGGCCACTCTAGATTCGTAGGTTGACCTTCGACCCTTTTGGGCCTTTGCCGTCATTGCTCATCGCCTTCCGAATGTCGGAGAGTTTCTTCCTATCCAATGAGGATATAGGCACGTCGGCTATCCCCTCATTCCTCAAACCAGATGTATCAGCCTCTGGAAACTCAAGTCCCTCGAAGATACACTCACATTGAAAGGAACAAAAACAAAAACAAGACAAAAGTAGAGAGGGAATTGAAAGAAGCAATGGCCCTACCTTTCGAGTCGAGAAAATGAGTTGAGACGAGAGAAACCACGAAGGCAAATTATAGAGAGAGAAAGTGGAGAGAAAGGGGGAACTCAACTCCCTATTCTCCTCATATATATAATGAGGTGGGGAAGTTGAAATGACGAGACCCGCACCATCGTAAAGGCGACAAGTGGCACGTTCGCACACCTCCCTCCAGATCTGCGCTAAGAATTTATGGCCTCGCAGCGCCCACCAAGGACCCAGACTGGGTCATACTCGACCTAAAGGTTGAGGGATTGAATTAAGAGGCTAAAGTTCCCCCAAGGACCCAGACCGGGTCATACTCGACCTAAAGGTCGAGGGATTGAATTAAGGGGCTAAAGTGCCTCGAATACCTAGACCGGGTCATACTCGACCTAAAGGTCGAGGGATTGAATTAAGGGGCTAAAGTGCCTCGAATACCTAGACCGGGTCATACTCGACCTAAAGGTTGAGGGATTGAATTGAGGGGCTGAAGTGCCCCCAAGGACCTAGACCAGGATCTATTCGACCTAGAGGTTGAGGAAATGATGTGGGAGGCTAGAGTGTCCCCTGAGACGGGACGAGAACGTCTTCGACAAGAAGAATCCAGTTAATCTTACCCGACCTAAAGTGGTGAAGGAACCCCCGACCGGGGTTAGATCGGCTTTGAGGTCAAAACCTAAAAAATTCCTGTTCGAGTGGAAGACTTACAAGCCCAACGCTCGACCTCGGAAGTTCGAAGCGAAGGGCTTGGGGGGAAAACTGGTTACCATGCAAAGTCAATATAGCTACTCCTAGTTATACTTGAGGAAGTTCATAGGATTGTTGATAGTACAACTGGAGGAGATTGTACTATGAAAGAAAAGATCATAGTGTAAGTCTTTGAAAAATCCCACTGTGTACTGTATGTAAATCTCTTGTTCATAACTTTGGCAAGAGACGAACCAGTAAAAATACTATGTCAATCTCTCCCCTTTCCCTGATCATCCACTCAATAAACAACATTGATCACATAACACAGATCAACAAAGAAAGCTGACTAGGAAATCATCTTGAGGAAGACCTTGTCTTTCTTTCTTGTATCAATTAAGAAAAAGTTGAAAGAGAATCATAATACTCAATTCACCCCCCCTCTTCAGTACCCTCTATGAACAAACATTTGGCATCAGAGCAAGGTCTTTTTTGAGGTTAACGACCTGAGAAGCCTAGGAAAATGAGTTCATAGGATACTTGCAAGAAAGGTGCCTATGAAACCAAGCCACCACTGTTTGATGGCACATTCTATTATCATTGGATGCAGAAGATGGAGATGCATGCTCAGTCACTTGACAAGGAAATCTGGGAGATCATCAAGAATGGCAACGTAGCCATTGAGAAGAAGGCTGACAAACAAAGGACTAAACGAGATATTATAGGTCTACAAAAGATGGAGAAGATTACACGTGTAAGAAAGATACTTGTACATGGCTTCATAGGTGCTGAACATAAACAGGTCTCAAGGTACAAGTCTGTCAAGGAATTTTTTGGACACATTAGAGGTAAAGTATGAAGGCACAAGTGAGGTAAAGGAACAAGAAATTGAACTTCTGATTGAGCAATTCGTACTGTTTCGCATGAATCTTGAGGAGAGTATGAATGATATGTTCACTGAAATAGTGAATGAACTTGAGTCACCTGGTCATACTGGTAAGATCCATAGGTACAACCTAGAGGGAGG
>JAOVYX010018174.1:0-20638 GCA_035668315.1 Drosera spatulata | reverse complement strand
TGTTCGGTTAGCACCTCCATGTCCCTTGAAGAAGAATTATTCAATGCAGATGAGTTGACCTTTATGGAAACCATCAAGAAAATTGAGATTGATCTAGAATTTGATGAAAGTAATTATGATCATGATTTGTCTTTCCTTGAAGATCAATTACAAGGGTAAGGGCATGTCAAAATGCTTGAATTGCCACAAGACCATGAAAAGATCAAGCCATCAATTGAAACACCACCAACATTAAAGCTAAAACCATTGCCAACTCAGTTGAAATATGCTTATCTGGGTGACAATAACAAGTTACCGATTATTATTTCAAGTCAACTGACAGATGAGCAAGAGAAATCTCTGGTGGGTGTACTAAAAAGGCATAAAATGGCTATTGGATGGACCCTTGCTGACATCAAAGGAATTAGTCCCTCTACTTGATTGCATAGAATATTATTAGAGGACAATTCCAAACCATCTAGAGAACCTCAAAGGAGATTGATTCCTCCTATGATGGAGACGGTCAAAAATGAAATTTTAAAATTGCTCGATGCCAAAGTGGTGGTCGAGTTTGTTAGAAACTTTATTTTAAACAAATTTGGCATATCTAGAGTCGTGATAAGCGACCGGGGAATCCACTTTTTCAACAAGGTTATGGACGCCTTATTTAAGAAATATCATGTCAATCACAGAATCTCCACAGTCTATTATCCACAAAAGAGCGGACAAGCGGAAGAGTCAAATCATGAAATCAAAAGGATCCCGGAGAAAATTGTCAATCCAAAGAGGAAGGATAGGAGTGATAAGCTTAATGACGCTTTTTGGGCGTATCACACTACATACAAGACTCCAATTGGAATGTCTCCGTACAGAATGATGTACGAAAAAGCATGTCACCTGCCAGTATAAATTGAACGAGATGATGGGCACTTAAAAAGCTCAATTTGAAACACAGAGACTGTGTGAATATGAGAAAGCTCTAAATCTCGGAACTAGATGAGATTTGTCGTGATGCATATGAAAATACTGCTTTATACAAAGAAAAATTTAGTAGACTTCATGACGAGAAAATTTCGTGGAAAAACTTTAAGGCAGGAGACAAAGTCTTACTTTATAATTCTCGCTTAAGGTTATTTCCCGGGAAATTAAAATCGAGATGGGAAGAACCGTTGATTGTTAGAAAGGTCTATAATCATGGAGTGGTTGAAATTCAAAGTGAAGAAACGTCAAAATTTTTTAAGAATAACGGTCACATAGAGAAACGTTACTACGAACTTCAAGATTTGATGTGGTTTGATGAAATTCTCTTGGAAAGGGTGAGCCGCATTTCAATGATATGATTTAACGTTATGGCTGTCGAGCCAACGACGTTAAACAAAGACGCTTCGTGGGAGGCAATCCAATGTTTAGGTTTCCTTTGAAGTTTATATTTTTTTTCAATTTATTTCTGTCGATCGTAAAAATCTTAAACTGATACACGATGTTGAACTCTGCTAATCGATGATGCGAGTAATTTTAAAATTGGCTTTGGAAAAAGAAAAGGATGACTGAAAGATATTTGAGTCATCCTTGAAGGAATAAGATGAGAATAAAATCGTCCGGGCCAAAATTTTGTAGTTGCGGTCACGACAGAAGGAGTCGCAGGTGCTACCGAAGGCGTTGCGGGCGCGACTGGGGGATGTCGCGGCCTCGACGAGGCTGAGGGTTGATAAATATAGCCTGCAGGCTCATTTTTGCAGTTCTTCATTCAACACGGCAGTGATTACTTTCATTTCCTCATATCTCATCTTCCCAAATACTCAATCAATCCATGCAATCAAGTAATCTAAGCGTTCGTATCGACGAGGGGAACCCGTTGATTGTGAGTATGCATCTTGAAACGTCCCGGTTTGTGCGAAAATCGCGGTTTTTTGTCGAAAAAACCTAGATATGAATCCTCAATTTTAACTCCAAATTCAACAATCTTGTAGTCTAAATTGATCTACTCATTGTGTAGATTATGAATTCATAGCTAGATTGTTGAATTTCATCCTGAATTTGACAAAATTCATGTGAATTGGTGTAGGGGTTTATACAAAATGCCTCGTTCCAAACATCCGTTATTTAGATCCGGCGAGGGCACTTTGGCAGCAGCTGAGTGTGTCTTAGTCCCATATCCTCATGACGATATTATTATTCCGAATGAGTATGAGGACCGACATAGAGTGATTTCTCGTAAGGCTATCCGATAGACCATATTTCTCCATTCTGGTGATTTAGCCATACTCTGTCTATCGATTGAGATCCAGCATGCTGTTGTACAGCTTGGTTGGGATCGTACTTTCCTGATGGGATGGCCTACATAGCCGTCCCTTGTCCAAGAGATCTTGAGCACCTGGACGAGTACTGTTGGTCAGGCTCTAGCTGATGATCCTGTTGAGGAGTATGTCTCGTTCCAGTGGGGAACGAGATAAGACGGCTGAACTTGATAGAGCTCTCTAGGATCTATCTTCTACATCCGGGACGCTACTGGAAGTATGAGAGGGGCTATGTGCCGTATTTGTAGGCAGTGTGACAGCAAGAGTTCCGCTCTCAGGAACCCCATTATGCTTATTCTTCACTGGTTCCTTGCTTACACATTGCTCGCTACCAAGATTAGCCAAGGGGCTTTTCCCTAGAAGGAACTTGGTATATTCTTTGTGCTGCTGCACAACCTAGTGT
Source organism: Drosera spatulata (assembly GCA_035668315.1). NCBI lineage: Eukaryota > Viridiplantae > Streptophyta > Magnoliopsida > Caryophyllales > Droseraceae > Drosera > Drosera spatulata. The sequence continues at coordinate 17,959 of JAOVYX010018174.1, read as the reverse complement.
CTCCACAGCAGTATCCGTACCTTAGTACCGAATACTTGCTGGTGTAGAAGATTGAGGCGATAGCTACAGACAGTCCTCGAGCTGTGATTCTTATTGGTGGGTTGCTTACCCCACTAAATGTACACTTTAGCTTTGATATGACATCTGTTGTAGCAGTTTCTGAGCCTACTCGTAGACCTTTTGGTATCGACAATCTGATGAGGATTGGGATGATATCTGTCGACCGTGGTGTCTATTATCTTACTGCGAGAGCTGGTGGAGCCTCAGCGCCTTCCACTGCCATCTGCTTCTATCCGATTATCCGACCGAAGGAATTGAGATTTTCTACCAGCTGCTGCTGAGGATGGTGATTAGGACTCTGAGGGTGACTCAACCATGGGTGAGCCTCAGCAGCATCAGTCACAGCATTCATATCATTTTCATCATCCTAGACCAGCTGCACCTGAGTAGCTTATTGCACCGCCTATGGACTGGTCCCTTGCTTATCAGTCTCTACATCGAGAGGTAGCTGACCTATGTGTTGATGTGACTACACGCTTAGGTGCTATGCAGCAGAGTCAAGAAGACTTTCAGCGCCGTATCTTCTATTATTTAGATAGTAGATTTTTTACCACCGCCTCCTCCTATGTGATTTTTCTTAGGTAGTCAGTCTAGTTTCATGAGTCTGTATTTTTATTGAGAGCATACTTTGTTTTAACTTAGGGGTGGTTGGTCATTCCTAGACATTTCATTTATGTTTTTATTTTGAGTCAGTTGTACTTTTTCTTTTTAGAGATGTATGAATCTTTCAGTTTTATGCATTCTCGTTCTATTTTTATGGACTTATTGCCCATACTATATGTTTAAACGAACATAAGTAATGAATTTATTTCCATATGATCATCATCTTTTATTCCTTCGTTATTTAATTATGCTTCTACGTATGTTTTCTTTTGTCTTCTCTCTTTCATATATATATATATATATATATATATTATGTATGTGAGAGAGAGAGGGACTAATTTTTACTATCAAGTTATGTTTTGTCAGATGTCGCATACTAACTTGTCAAGTGAAAGAGAAATTAGCGTAGTAAGTATAGATAGATAGATCGAGGACATCGATTGACCGATTGTTGACGTATACAACCCCATGCTGGCTCCTACACCTTGCAGTTTCAACATTTTGAGGCATCATATAACTTAGCTTTAAGAAAACCAACAGATGATGATGGAGTTGCTCCAAGAGATGAAACTAGCACAGGAGTCCATACCAGGTAAGGTCAACCATATTCCTATGATCCTTGAGTTTCAAAGCGAGATGGATGGCATGATTCGCGATATATGGAATTGGTTCAGAAACTTTGGATGTTTATCGGGTGAACCTTAGCTAACAGGTATTCTTTTGTCCTCTACGCTTTACTTTTATTTTTACATTAAGGACAATGTAATGCTTTAACTTAGGGGAATTTGTAGGGTGGATAAGTTATTTATTTAGAGTCTTTATTAGAGATAAAAAATTTTGAAAATGAAAAAAAAAACTTGTTTTTAAATCTATGGTTTGAGTAAAGTAAAATAATGATTTATGCCTTGACAAATGTTACACTAATACATGTAGTTTGAATATTGTCTCTAAGGATGTTCTGAATCTTTGCTAACATCATTCTACTACATTCCTATGAGATGATTTTTATCATGTATAGATAGCGCCTAAGTTTTGACTTGAACCGTAGTTAGACACTTTAAAAACAAAGTTTAAAGAAAACCTTTATGATCCCTTTTTATGCCATCTTTTCACTTATCCATCACTTATAGGAGAGCATAGAGTGGTTTTTAAAGAAAATTTTGAATTTATGTTTAGTAAACACCCGTTCATCCATGATAACCCTCATGCTATTTTTGGTTACTGGAGAATTCTCTACACTTACTCAGAATGAAAGAAAAAAAGGAGAGAAAAAAAATTGCAAAGCAATATTTAGAGGTGTTTTGTCCCTTATCTCGGTAATCAAAATTACTATCTACAGATAAAAGAGGGGACGTGGCATTTGATAATATGAGCTTGAGAAAAAAGAAAAGATATATATCCAGTAGGAAATCTAGACCTTCTTTGAAACCTTGGTGGCTTTGGGAATGATCCTATATAAGAAAACAGCGTGGTGGAATAAATGAATTTTGAATTTGAGTTTTAGAAATGTTTTGTCTTGCTACATCTCGAGAATCTGTTCGGTATGAAGGACCATGAGAGAAAATGATTTGAGGGATAGCTAGATATGATGTGAATAGAGATGAAGGGTGACTTTGTGATGAATCTTCCTTCGACATGTGTTTTGTGTTGTTAATTTTAGACAATCTGATTACTTTGATGCTCGAGCTATAGAATTTTTGAGTCTTGATAGTTTTTCTTAATTTCACATTTCTTTCTTTGTTTTGAGTCTAGACTTTGCTTAAGGACAAGCAAAGGTTTAATTTAGGGGAATTTGATATGTGCATAAAAACACATCATTTCTTTACTCTAAATGTTTGTTCTATTCCTCTTGTATTGTCTATTTTATGTTTTTAGCGTCTTTTTGTCTTGAAATATTGGTACTACTGAGTTTTTATGTATTTGACAGATTGACGCGAAGATTGGAATAAAAATGAAGAAGAAAGAAGAAAATGGCAAAGTCATGAGCTCAAAGACTGGATTTCACGATTTATCGTTGTTTCATGTGCCTCGAGAGTTAATACAACAAAGTTTCACATCGATAGGCTAGATTAACATGTTTAGAAGTGTTGTATAAGTTTCTAAAATTTTTGGACGTCGTTCAGTATTTTTAGTATTAGTTTTAGGTGAACAACACATATGTCGCGGCCACTTCAGGTTGTTGTCGCAGACATGACAATGTCGCGGGTGCGACGCCTTTAGGTCGCGGGCGTGACAAAGAATTTCAATAGAATTCCATTTTTTTAATGCGCCGTGGGCGTGACATGCTGTCGGATAGATTATGGTTTCAACGTATTCCTATAAATACATGCCTTACGGTTCTTCTAAAAAAAGGATATAGAGCATAGAAATGGCGGAGGCGATCAGAGGAGGTGGAGACGCGAAGAGAAGAAGCTTTTGAGGGTTTTTGATCAATATTTCAAGGAGAATTGATCCGCGACTCGTTGTATAGCTTAGAGCAACAGTTTGGAACATGATTTGTGCTGTAAAACCTTCATTCTCATTTGCTTAATCTCTGCAGAATGTTTGTTTGTGAAGCTATGATTCATTCCTTGTTTTTTTTTATGCATATGCGTAAGTAGATCATAAGTAGGGATGTGTTGATGAACTTTGATAAACTTAAATCATGAGATGATGCGTTTATGACTGAAACCAGAAATGTTAATGATGAATATGTTGTATGAAACCTTGTAGAATTATCATATAACATATGTTTATTAGATTGATCACCTAATATACATAGTTTAGAGCTATAAATCGCGCTTAGTGGTTTTAGTTAGTAGCAGATTGATATAATATGATTTAAGTTATTTGTCATATACAATCAATGATTTTATATGTATGTGACATGACTAGTTTAAGCTAATTGCTATGATTGTTATGAATGGTAGTTCCATGTTATGATTCAACTCTTTTGATTAAATCATGTTTGAGCTAATTGAAATGGTTTTAATCTATTGAGTTAGTTTGACTATCCGAGTTAATTGAAAGTTAGAAGCTAAGGAATATAGTGAGTTAAGGCAAAATTCATTACAGTCATTCCATATTAAGCATTACATTTAAATTCAGAAACATCCAAGATTGATCTAAGTGACTCAAAGTAATTCAACAATCATCCTTACATTTTTTCCAACTTAAGAAAACTCTTCTAATTAGTTCTATTTTATTTTTTTTCAATCTAGTTAATTTAGTTTTAGGTTATTGCTTTTAAACATTTAAGCACCCCCCACCCCCCCACGAATTCTATTTTTAATCTTATCCTTTCCTTAGGATAAACATTATTTCAAGTTGTGTTTAGGTCGACATTCGCCATTTCCTGTGGGATCGACCCCCGTTTCCGTATCTATATTAATATTTACGATGGGATAGAAACAAATTTGTGCAATTTTACGACGAATGTGGAAGTCGCCATAATTACACCCTTGGCTGGCTTGGAATCAATGCATGATTTGATCGTGTGACTGTATGATCACCATATTGCATGATAAAATAAAAGATAAAAAACTAATTGATTACCTGTCTGTCTGCTATTAAATAATTCCCATGCTAAAATATCAGCTCGTCTGTTATTAAATAATTTCCATGATAAAATATATGTCTGTTCGTTATTAAATAATTTACATGATATAATAGTATCGATGAACATGTAGAATATTTATAGATTTTAAAGTTATTCATGATCATCTGTTCTGTTTGTTCCTTTTACGTGTTTAAAAATATTTATCATTTTTGTAATGAAATATAAAATCTTGAAACGGATAAAGAAGACAGTAGTAAAAGGTGTCAATTGACAGCATCAATGGGCAAAAAAATAGGTCAATAAGGTTTTTATTTCTTTTTTTATTTTTTTTCCCTCAAAAACAATGAAATTTTACCAATTGATGCTGCCAATTGGCAGCTTCTGCTGTTGTTTTCTTTTATCGATCTGCTTCTGCTGTCAATTGATGCTGTTTTCTGCTGTCAATAAAAATACCTGATCTGAGTAACATGTAGGGAATTATAGCGTGATAACCTCGAATATGATAAATGTGATTTTATATGAAAATATGAAACGTCATGGTAGTCATCGGTTACAGATGGAAGTATTATTAATTTCATGTTACATGTTTGAAAATCCTAAATTTTGATGGAAGCAATTCCTATAATTACCATTGACTGGGAAGGTTACGGTTTACATGAGTAGTTAAGAAGGGTTTGATCAACCCTTTAACGTGCATACAATGGTATTATGAGTTGGTCATATTTAGTTAGAATTAACTGTCGTGGTCCCCTGTAGAGACCATTAAGTCTGTCCAGTTGTTCTTAGCACGATCATATTAAGTGACTACTTTAATATTTCTATGGTAACTCCTCCCAAGTCATCCATATATTTTAAGACATCTGGTCTAACTTGAGTTGAACTATAATACCTTAAAAGCCTTGAACTTTAAATATTTATTAAGGACTTATGGAAGAAGGTTAAATCTGATCAATATGATTTATTATCTTGTATATATTATATTGAATTATATATATATATATTCTTGTTTGGCATATGGTTGTTGGGTGTAGTTTACATTACATCTTGTTTGTGTATGAAAATCGCATAATTTAATAAGCATGTCGGACACTTGGAATAGATATGTAGCTTGTATTACTGGGATTTCGAGCTCACGGTTACGTGTTTGTTTCAAATAATAAAGAGAGAGGGGATAGGATCATTTCACAAAGCAAACTTGATGGTCATCTTCGCTGTGTATTATTCGAAAGGAGAAGCAGACTGTCACGGACAGGCTAAATCTAACCCCGTGACAAGACGCTTGGTGGAGCACAGTAGAGGAAAGAGCGAAGGAACCCGAATTCAGTTGGAATGACTCTGATTAGGGACAGATTCTACCTTGAGTCCTTACAAGCGCAGAAAAGACACGAGTTCTTTAACTTAAAACAAGGCAGCATGAGCGTACAGGCATTCTATGCTGAGAATGCTGAAAAGCAAAGGTAATTCTTAGGAGGCCTTAACAACAGGCTGCGTACTGGACTAGCTCCTCTGACCTTTACATCATATCAAACGATGTATGATGGTGCTGTGAAACTTGAACGTGCCGTGCTTGACAGAGATAATATTCCTGGATATAATGGCAAGAAGAGGAGAACAGGATGGCGATCGCAACAAGCTGGAGGCTCCAATCCGAGACTAACACGAGAATGACCCTATTTGTGACTGCAAGAAATCATAGCGGACACAATAAGAGGTTCTCCAAACCCCCTCGCAGCCAACAATCAACCCAGTTGAAAAGTTAGAACATTGGAGGTAATAACCATAGAAGATTTGCGAGCAATGTAAAGTGCAACAATTAAGGGAAGATCGGACATTACGCCAGAGATTGCAGGACCGCTTCAGGGGCATGTTACCATTGCGGTGATATTGGATATAAACTATTTAGCTGTCCACATATGAACGGTAACCCGAGTGGCACTACTGGGAAGCCAACTGGTTCAAATCAATCTGCTGCTCAAACATCAAATCCCTCAGTCAACTAAAGCGTCAAGGGAAAGCAACCAACGGGTCGAGTCTATACGATGAACCCACAAGAAGCTCAAGACGGAGCTGCGATTGTGACCGGTAATATTCAACTTCAATTCAAGCCTGCTTATACACTCTTTGACTCTGGAGCAACCCATTCTTTTATTGCAAATTCGTATCTAGTAAAGAATAACATGAAAACACACCTAATGATCGAGGGAATACAAGCAGGTTTACCCACTAGTGAGGTAGTGTCTTGTGAGTTAGTTATTCCTCGAGCACCAGTAACGGTTGGAGAGGAAGAACTTCCCATAGACTTGATTATCCTAGACTTGCATGATTTCGAGGTTGTCCTCGGAATAAATTGACTTGAAAAGCATAAAGCAGTCATGGAGTGCGAAAAGAAAACAATAAAGCTACAGAGTCCAAAAAGAGGAAGACTACTTTTTCATGATGTGGGGTCAAGAACTGATCTACAGATAGTATCTGCTATGACAACAAGTAAACTTCTCAAGAAAGGGTGTCAAGGTTTCTTGTGCAGTCTCGAGTCGATGGTACAACACAAGCTTAGCATCGGTGACGTACCTGTGGTGCAGGATTATTCCAACGTGTTTTCTGAAGATATACTTGGTTTACCGCCAACTCGAGAGTTGGATTTGAGCATTGAACTAGTATCGGGTGCAGTACCAAATAATATTATAATCAATTTATGTGTCATAATAATTACATTATATCCGTTTCATGTGTCTTTTCTTTTTATGTTATTATTTGATAATTAAGGACAGGGCCTCACAAGACCAAACTTTGAAGAAATGATCGACTCTGATGACTTTGACGAAGACCATGGCAATCTAACAATTGATGGGACAAGCCTCTCTCAAGTATATTTTTTTGTTTAATATATAATCCAACGGGTTAACTAGACCTGATTGACATGTTCGGGTCTTCTGCAGAAGTTGTCCAATGGCCCAACCACCCACGGCATCGTAGTGCCGTTGCATGCACACGGAGAGAACAAGTCGCTCCTTTCCTCTCCCTAGCTTGTCTCCACTTGTCCGTCACCACGACTCAACCAACACGACACATATAGAGTATTCAAGGAATGATGCTTAACAACAAGTTTTTCATGATAACGCTAACGATCCTCATGATGAATTCATTAAGAACTCCAACAAACGATCCTTTTGGATCCAGGGAAAGACATAAGAACTACTTCCCCGACACGTGTCCTGTATAAGATCATCTTGCATTAATTCTTAAGAGTTCCTCGCTTTTAACTTTTTGAAGCTAAAGTTCTATGTTAGCATGTCCTTACGTTTTTACGATATTGTCGCTTCTTATGTTTATTTTCGCGAAAGGGTATATATATGAATTAATAGTGAATGTTATAGTTCTTTTTCTCAACATTTACCATACAACACATATCATACGCGTGATACTTTCCCCCCTTTTTTCGATCGCGTAATAAAGCTCGTTAATAATCCGATCACCCCCCATGTACATAACTTTGTCCCTCGGTATTTATTATCACAATTTAATGATAAATTTTATAAATCGTCATAATTGACATAAGTATGCAAAAAATACATAATCACACGAGTTTATTTTTAATATGAAACATAAAAATTTCTAATTTATCTCGGGCTACGCATGATCGTCCCAACACCCATATTGACATAATGTTAAGTAATATTAATTGTTTTCCCCCATTTTTAAGTCAAACCAAATATATTTTCCGCCATGAGCTTAATGTATAGCGAAATGACCCAGTCACATCGTCGCTCTCCCAGCGACATCGCTCCAATTACCCTTCGTCCTTGATCACCATCATTTTCAAAATAGTGCCCACATATCATATTAATTATGCATAAAGGATCGGGAAATGGGTTAACTTACCTCCCGAGTTATCGAACCCGAGTCACTTAAAATCGAGAGAACCAACACGAGACACCGTCGTTGTCCCTACTGCCAAGTTGCTGCCTATTGGTGGTCGAACCTTCGGATGTCTCCCAGCCCGTTGGTGGTTCACTGGTGGTAGAAACCGTTAGCTAAGGAGAGATTAGGGTAGTCGAGGTGGGATGGTTGCACTTTCACTCACTGTGGGAGCTCATGGTTGTTTCCGATGACTGTAATCGGAGCAGAGGGTCACGCACGGTGGCCGAAAGGTGGTTGGCAGGTGGCGGTGGTGGTTATGTGTGAGAGAGACCGAGGGTGGAGTGAGGAGAAGAGGGGAAGAAGCTGCCTTGTGTGTCGCTGTCCGGGGGCGTTCTTCGGTGACCTAGGAAGATGACGGTGACGAGCTCATGTCTGGGGAAAGACGATGCTAGCTGGTGGTGTTGGGCGTGGCATTTGGCGTGGTGTTCGTGGCGTGTTCATGGTGAAAGGCGAGAGAGAGGGATGAGGAGGGGTTGCGGCTGTAGGGTGCTTTCGGCTGCTCTCTTGGTGGTTTCAGGCGCACGACGGTGGTGCTGGATGGTGGTGGAGGATGGTGGCTGGTGGTGAAGAGTGGTGGCGGTGTGAGGTTGATGTTGGCGATGGTGAAGATGAAGGGAGAAGGTGAGGAGGGTGATGGAGAATTTATATGTCCGAAGAAAAATTAGGGAAAAGAAAGTTTTAAACAATCAATGGGTCCCATATGTTTTTAATTAGGGGATAATTTTATCCCATTTTTATAATATTTGATAACAAATATTTTTCACACTATCCTATTAAATTAACATTATTTAACCGTAATTTATATATATAGCGTTTATCGATAATAAAATTATCCCCATTTAATTATCGTCCTATCTTAACAGCTCAGTCATTTTATTAGATTTTAACGCTTGTACGTTTGAATTATATCATAATAACGAACTTTATATCAACGTTATGGTCCGTCATTCGTATTTAACGTTCTAACGTTAATATATATTATTGTAATGCTGAGTTTTATATTAACGTTAACTTTCATCGTTTCTAATTAACCTTCTTACATTAATAATTTATATTCGTAACGACGAACATTTATTAACGTTACTTTTTGTCATTCGAAAATATTTTTATAAACGTTAAATATTTTACGAACAGTAATCCCCCTGCATTTATACGTATAATTTTATGTTTATATGTATATTTTATATTTATACATAAATTTTAATTAATAAAATTTCTCAGGTATTACAGTAGCATTAGAATGGCTCCGTTTGAGGAGTTGTCTAAAAAAAAAAAAATATCAATCCCCTATCTGCTGAGATGGCATTGAAGGCGTTTTGATTGTTAGGCTGGAGTTGGCACAACAAACTGTTGAGAAAGTCAAGCTTCTCCAAACACGCATGAAAACAGCTCAAGACCGATAGAAGAGCTATGCGGATGTCAGACGAAGATCGCTCGAGTTTAAGATCGACGAGCATGTTTTCCTTAAGGTTTCACCAACTAAGGGAGTGATGAGATTTGACATGAAGGGGAAGCTCAGTCTTCATTTTATAGAACCTTTTGAGTTACTTGAAAGAATCGATGAAATAGCTTACCGCCTAGCACTGGCTATAGGATTAGCTGGTATCCATAATGTATTTCATGTCTCTATGTTAAGAAAGTATATTCCAGATCCAAAACATATGATTCAGTACAAACCAGTTTAGTTAGATGAAGACTTAAGGTATGAAGAGCAATCAGAAAAAATTGTTGATCGCATGGTGAAAATGCTCAAACGTAGGGAAGTGCTTTTAGTCAAGGTGCGATGGACTAATCATACTGCTCGAGAGGCTATTTGTGCATTGGAGGAAGGCATGCGAAAACGATATCCTCACTTATTCTCGGATAAATCCTTGTTCCTTACACTATCGAAGTTTCGAGGACAAAACTTTTATAAGATGGAAGAGATATAATATCCCTAAATTTTTTTATTTAATTAACAAGATTTAACTATCGTTGGGCTATTGATTTATATTAAGATAATATATTATTTAGAAAATCGAATCAAAGAATATCTAATGGTCCAGTCGATTATAAGTTGGATATTTTTTTTTTTCAAGATTTCAAAAATTTGAGATAATAACTAATATAAGATATGATAATCATTCATATAAGGGTGATGATCCATGGCATACATTGACTGCGTAACCTTACACAACCAACAATACTTTAACCGTTCATCTGTGAGATGAATGAATAAGATTGAAAGAATTTTTGTTATATCTGTTGTAAAGTAGAACGAATTACCGTTATAAATTTTCTCGGAGGTTAAAAAAAATGAAATTATAATTGTGACCTTAAATTAAAATGAGAGTGGTATTCTTTTCCGGTATTCTTTTCTTCGGAAGGGTTAAAGATTTATCAAAAGTAATGAAAGTTTGATTTGGGAGATGAAGATGATGGAAAAGGAAGATCAGAAGTTGACTGAGAGAGTGGTATCATTGAAACTCTGCAGATGAGCAGCTCATTCCCTTGTCAGATTTGTGTTGTGGGGTTTCTCTGCGGGGTCTGCCTCACTTCTCTGTTCCTTGCTGCTCTTACCTCTTTCGGTATCTTTGAGTTTGGTGGGATTTCATTCTCCAGCATCTCCATTGTCATTTCGTCATGGAATTCAAGTTCTTGTGGAACGAGTAAGTAAAAGTGCCTTCTTATTCTTGATCTATTGGTTTGTTCTGTTGCACTGTCCATTCGAAAAAAAGAACCCTGGAAGGTCTTATCCATCCGGAATGGTCTTATTGCTGGACTGTTAATTCGGAAAAAAGAACCCCGAAAGGAGTGAAACACAATTTTTTTTTCCATCCGTTGTAATTTATATCGGATAGGGATGAATTGATAATTTTACTTTATATGATATCCGCTTTAATTTTTTCCGATTTTCGGGGATCTTTTTGTCAGAAAATGATGTTTTTGTTTTTAATCCAGTTGTTTATTTTTTAAACGGACGACTGATTTTTGTTAACTGGCTAAATTTACGCAACCAACGTTGACTATAGATACCTTTCCTTTTATAAATCTTCCAATCCTATAAATAAACCTGCAACACGGATAATTAACCCAACAAATCCAGATCGAGAATCAAATGAGAGGCTAACTTCTTCTCCTTTTCTTGTAACCCCTGTTGACCACAACCACCACTGTCGGGCCGGATTTCGGCCATCCCCGCCGCCGTCGACCTAACCACGTTCGTGGCCAGCCACCCCCCGACTCTGAAAACCACCAACCCCGAGTTTCCCTTGTGCGATGATGGAGTAATCGACGACCAATAAGGCTCTAATCCCTCGATCTCGATCAAAAACCCGCACGCCTCGACCCTCGTCGACCTTCTCCGACGCCGGAGCACATCATGCACATCCGGATTTAGACGCCCGCGTCCGACGGCGACGATTTTCGCACGACAAGGACTCACCTCGCTCGTTCCCCGATCTTCCATGCCCTTCCCTCGGCCTCGCCTAGACTCGCCGGAATCGTCTCAACCGCCGGTCACCGGTCACCGGCCTTCGCCGGCGTCCTGCCCGTCGCCAAACCCTCGCCTGGAACCACCCAAATCCCATACTTATGGCTCGTGTGTCTGACAGTGAAGAGGAAAGGCAAATAGTCCCTTTTGTGGAAAATAAAAATTGCTATGTTGTTATATATGGTGTACAGTTTAAGCATAAACACATATTTTGTCTAGAAACGTTACGCAAGGATACTTATATTGGTGTGCTATAATTATAGGTACACACGGCACGGAGCAGAGGATTAAGTCTTGAAATTATTTAAAGATTTTTTTGATTTCTTAAAATAACAAAATAACACATATCATTATCTTAAATTAATGTTTGTGCGTGCGTGTCTGAAATTGTTTGATTGTTTAATCACCTACCTTGCATCTTAAATAAGAGAATAATAATCTTATTGTTTTGCCAATGAATAATTAATATGTATATTAAAATGGATAACGATGTAATCTATAGAATATTTATAGATTATTGTAACTATTCTTAAATATTGTCTATTTTTATTGTGTGACATCATGCATGTGAATATTTATTATTTTTGTAACGAACTATCAAAGAAAGAAAATATTAGAGAAGGTTACAAAATTACCTAGCCTGCATATCATGTGGGGAATTATTTATCAATAATCTCGAATATAATAAATTATGACTTTTAGTTGAAAGCATAAAATGTCATGATAGTCACCTGCTATACATGGAATTAATGTAATTAATTTTATATTATATGTCTGAAAATCTTGAACCCTGATTATGAAGCAATTCCTATAATTATTAATGATGGGGAGGGTTACGGTTTACATGACTAGGTAGGGAGGGTTTAATTAACCCTTTAGCGTGCACGTAACGGTATTAAGAGTTGATCGTGTTTGGTTAGAATTAACCGTCCTGGTCCACTGCACAGACCATTAAGCTTGTTTAATAATTTCTAGTATGGCCATACTAGGTAACTATATTAATTTTCTATTGTAATTTCTTCCATGTCATCAACCTATAAAAGACACGTGAATGGACATGATATGACATTTAATATATGAAAAGGCTTAAAATCTTTAATAATGGTTAAGGGCTTATAAAAAAAGATTTTACCTGACTAACAAGAATTATTATCCTGTATATATATATATATATATATATTCCTGTTTGGCATATGCTTGCTGAGTGCTGCTTGCATTGCATTCTTTTTATGCATGATATAATAAGTATGTCAGACTCTTGGAATGAACATGTATTTTGTGTTACTGGGTTTTCGAGCTCATGGTTACGTGTTTGTTTCAGGTGATAAAGAGAGGTGGGATGAATTCGTTTCACGAAATAACGTCGAATAATTAATTTAGCTTAACATTTGATTTCATTTCATGAACGGTTTAAGTTTTTTGTAATAAAGGATATTGTAAGATTGGATTATTTCATGATTAACTCCTATGTTTCTGATACCTAAAGCCCTTGTAATCTCGTCTCGTTGCTTCGAGAAGTGTTCAGAGCGACGGTAACGTTACGTGTCAAACGGGTATTAGACAGGTAACGTTACAAAGTCACGATCCATAGTCCTCCGTTTTATCAGTCTGTGTTCTTCGTGCATGTTATCTGATGCTTGTTGGTAGTAAGAAAGATAACATGCTTGAAGGTAATAAGAATACTTGAGTTGCGTTATGAAAAGCTCCACATTCATTTTTCCATTTTGTGCCATAAAAAATCACGGATATGATGGGGATTCTGGAGACGGTCACACTATTCTCATTAGGTGCTTAACAAGGATTAAGGATGAGATATCTTGTGCTGAAGTTTAGGTTTGCTTTCAATTGTTGCAAGGTTTCATCATGCTTAGTCTCTTGTGTAATATGGACCTATGATATATATGCATTACCCTCGTAAGATTGAGGAACGGAAGACCCGAGCTTCATGGATTTTGCTTGAAATCAAAATTAATTACTCAATACTACATTTTTACCCAAGCCTCTGCGGCTAATGAGTACTGGATAGAAAACTAACCATAAGAGAAAAAACACTAAAAGAGTAGGACTTTTGTCTAAGCCCTTGTCCCTGAAATCCTATAAGCGGGAGAACAAGACAGTATCGACATCATGTACTCTCATCCATTGATGGGCTAAAGAAATGGAAAAAAAACAATGGTATTGTATGGCTGATGTGATGCATGTTTAACGTTGTTGCATGCTTCCAGTGCTTCAAGATCCATTACCATGCTTATTTGCCACAACAGCCAAGTTCATGGTGGCGGGAGTCATGTCATTGGCATCATTCGAATGAGAGCCACCTCCACCGCCAAGGATGGAGGAGATCGCGGCGGCTAGAACAGCATTTATGATGTTTGGATCAGAGGCAATGGCCGCAGAGGCAGCGGTTATGGTGTCAGCTGAAAATGTAGCTGCAGAGTGAGCCAAGTTTACATGACTTTGATCTGGTGAGTTGCTACTATAATGTACACCAGAGAATTCTGATTTGATGAGCAAGCTCTGCCCAGATGTTTGGGGCACTGACCCAAGATTATGAGGCATCTGAGATGAAGCAAAAGGGACTTGGAAATGTGAACTTGGTCTGTGGTTTTGTGATGATTGAGTAAGGTCCAATGTGATTGTAGGAAATGGTGCTGAGGCTGAGATTGCGGCCATGGCTGATGAGCATGGGAGCATTGTCCTTGCTAGGATTTCAGGGTTCATGACTCCCTCAGTGCTGGATGTCGAGCCAGATAGAAGCATGGTGGCGGCAGCTGAAGTGGTCGAGGCCATTGCCACAGCGGCTGGTGGCAGTGGGTGGTTGTGGTTTCCCTCATAGGTTGTTATTAGTATTGACTTGTCATCAGCGCATCTCTGGACCTGAAAAATGATCATATTGGCAGTCAGTCAGCATGCTCAGACTCATTATTTTTGGGCAAACCTTTGTAAAGTTGATAATGCATAAAGAACGACGGAAGATTACATACTTGTTTGCGAACAGGACAAGCAACGGCCATGGTGCAACGATAGTATGCTCGAGGGCAGGGGTTTCCTTTCGCCATCTTCTGGCCATATTTCCGCCATTGACATCCATCGCTGATCTGTAATGGAAAAGCTTGCCTGGTTAAAAATGGATACTCTATTGACCACTTGTACAACCATATGATCAGAAACATTGTTCTTGTCCAACCGAGCTGGACCTGCTCATACTATACTAACCATTGGTGCTTCAGATCGTGCACGAACAGAGACACGAGCTTTCCTCATCGTCGCATCGGTGGCATGCTCAATAACCTTCGAGTTATTAAACTTAGGAACCTTATTGGATCCCCAACCTTGATTCTCAGATCCGGGGCTGTCGTTCCTAGCATGTCCCTTGCCATTATTTTCATCACCAAAGGGCACAACTGCTTCTTCGTTAGCCCTTGATGGCCCTGGCTGGTCCATTGTTCTCTCATCAAACGATGTCTGAGATTTTTCGGTCATCCCAATCATGTCACTTAGAGCTCTTTCATGTTTCTTGGCCTCTTCGTACTTCGGTCTCATGACCTAGAGGCACTACATGTGAGATTTATAGATTGATAGGTGAAAAGAAAGAACTCTATGCATTTGTTGCGGAACAAAATTTTATCGATATAAGGAACAACGACCTTATTCATATCTGTTTTCATATACAAATAATGTACCTCATTGTTTGGGATGCTTTGGCTGTTTTGCTTCTGTTGTATCAACGCAGCAAGCTGCAACTGAAGGGAACTGCAGCCGTTGCTAACATGACTTAGCATCCCTTTCAACCTTTGATTTTCGGCATTCAACTTTTGAAGCTCTGTTCGCAGCATCGCTACCTGTTCATGACATCAACAATATTCAGTTCCAATTTGTTCCATCGAATTCAACGTTACATAGGATCCTTCATTTCGGCCAATCTTGCTGTGTTCACGAAATAGTTTATACAGAAGTTGGTATTCAAACCGTAACTAAGTTATCAATCAAGATGATAGTTGCACGATCAGGCCATATTGTGTACCACATCTGAAGCGACCGATGATCATCGACCCTTGATTGGCTTCATGGGTTAACCAATTTGTTACCAACGGAACTATGTTCGTAGGCTTAAGTGTATCAGTTACTCCTAGTAAATTTGTAGGAATTTACCTGATTAATTTTGGTCCGTTTGCCCCGCGCTTCAGATAAATTACCGCCACCATCATCAACTGTTGATTGGTCGCTTTTGGTCTTTGTATTTTTAGAAGTCAGCAGATGCAACCCAGTCTGCACGCATTGAACAAGTATATATGAATATGAACCAATATATACATATTTTTTAAAAATAAAAATAGCAATCACATAAGAATACAATCACAATAATTGAAACTAAAATGATATTGATTTCTCCACATACTATATCACAATGCTCAGAAAAATACCAGTGATAAAAATAGATGTAGAAATTACACAGGAGAAAATAACGGCTTCAAAAAAGTTACGATATAGTACTACTTCCTTCGTCCCATAATTTTCACCAAGTTTTGACTTTTCGTCATTGTTAAAGCAATATTTGACCCATACGGTGCAACGATTAAACATTTTTTTCATTTATCAAGACACGTAAATGATTGTTTAAATTACGTACTTTAACGCATAACGATCAAATATTATTTGTTATGAAAACGATACTCCATATCCATATTATAGAATAGTAAAAAAAAAAACATAGACGTAACAAAAATTATGGGACGGATATACGATCCAAAAATACACAGATACAATAGGGAAGATAATTGAGTAATAGTATATGGTTAAGTCATGTATACGTTAGAAGACTCCAACTTATAGTAGTTATTGTATAACTTATATATATTGACAGTCAGTGTTCCATTTGAACAAAGCTTTGAGATCTAATTGCTCTACTTACATTTACATGGGAATCGAACTTGGGAGCTCCAAGATCGGCATCCGCTTCTTCCAAAACACGACCATCGCTATCACCATCGTCGTCATCTCTAGGCGTCTTCTTATTAGAGAAGAAATCAACAACTCGACGATCATCATTGATATCATCACAATCATCACTACTGATCCTCCGCTCACTGTTCAGATGATCCCTACGGTTTTCCAATAGTCTCTCGAACAAGCTAGATGTTTTCTTGATTCCGAAGAACCCAATGACCGGTTTGGATTCTAAAATCAACGTCCCACTCCCCAAATCCATTGTATTATGGATCCGAGCCGAGATTTTTTCTAAGAAATATTGAGTACGATGTGAAAAGAAGAATTGATATAATGTTTGTGAGATAGAGAAGTTGATGAGGAGGCTGTTAAGAATGAAGAATGGTGAAGGCCAGGAGATTTTTAAAGAGATTTGTGTGATGCTATAAAAAAGGTAAGAAGAGGAGACCAAGCGAATGAGGTCATAGAGTCATAGATTGTTGGTAGAGAAAGAATGATATGAATGAAAGGAATATTTGAAATGATGAGACTAAGTCGAGAATGAATACTACAAAGTCGGGGAATTGACAATGATTTCCAGGATGTAATTCTTGACTTTAGAGCTCGCGCCATGAGGGATCGATATGGTTGTTGCAATACACAATAATAAGATGTAGTGATACATAAAAAAAACAAAAATCAAGACAATAAGAGGTTGTTTGGTAAGATTGTCAAAAACAAAAAAACTTTGAAAACTAAAACCTATAATCGAAATAGAAAAATAGCACTGATTTTATAAAATAAAATGATTTTTTGTATAAAAAACTTAAATACTGTACTCCAAATAGTAGAGAAAAAAGAAAACCACAAAAAAACTGATATTTTTATATTTTGTTTGCTATTTGTGATTCATCCGTTTCAAAAACGAAAATGATAAATAAACAATTTTATTTCATCAATCAACGAAATGAAAACGAAAAAACAAAAAGTATAATCACTTCACAAGTGATTTTTAAAATAAATTATTGAAAATAATTAACTTTAAAATCATAAAAAGAAAAAAAAAACTAAACATTTTGGAAATAAAAGTACAAAAAAGGAAGCAAAAACTACTTATGGACAACAACAATAAAAAAATCAAATCTATCATTATTCTATTTTTATTATTATTTTGAATTTTAAAAACAATGAAAATTTGTCTATTGCTATTGTCAATGAATACCTTATGCTACTGCCCTTTTTAACGGAAATAAAAATTGGGAAAACCATATTGAATGAGCATAGGCTGATTTCACAAGTTTCGTTCATGCAAGAGAGCATATGACGTAAGGTAGTGCGTAGGAGAGAGAGATAGCCGGAAAATGGGACAATGGGTTTTTCTTTTTCGTCGACGCCGGGTCAAACAGAAGATTGACTCGTTCTCATTTCACTGGCCTGATCCG
>JAOVYX010018173.1:0-20643 GCA_035668315.1 Drosera spatulata | reverse complement strand
TGTAAAATCCACAAGAACGTAACTGTGGCACGAAAAATTGCCCAAGAAATTCGCCGGCTAGACCCTCAAGATCCCGCCTCATACGTTCTCCTTGCAAGCATTCAGGCAACAGCCAAGAGGTGGAATGAAGTTTCCACAGTGAGGAAGGCAATGAAGGGGAGAAGTGAAGAAAGAACCCGGCATCAGCTGGTTCGAGTACAAGAACAATGTTTACCAGTTCCTTGTTGGCGATAAGTCACACCCTAACTGGGTCGAGATCGAAGCTTACCTAAAGGAACTGATGTCGGACATGAAGAATAAGGGTTATGTCGCTGATACTAGCTCAGTCTATCACGACATGGACCAGGAGGAAAGGGAGTCCGACTTGGTTCATCATAGCGAGAAGCTGGCTATAGCATTCGCGCTGATGATCACCCCGCCAGGTTTCAGGATTAGGGTGATGAAGAACTTGCGCATCTGTGATGATTGTCACTCAGCTATTAAGTTGATATCGGAGATTAGACAAGGGAGATCATAGTTCGCGACACTAGTAGATTTCACCATTTCAACAATGGTCAGTGTTCTTGCGGAGATTACTGGTAGTCTCTTCAGCAATTTTGAAACTCCTAGGAATTTTCATATGCAACTATGTGTTGAAAGGATTCTGATGTCACGCTAACATTCATATACAATGTGATTTTTATATATAATCATCCCAAATCTTATAAATTGTGAGTTAATAACATATATTTAAGGATGAAGATTTTTTAAAAATTATTTTTGTTTTTAAACTTTTTTAATTATTTAATCTTTATAATCCATTTATTCCTAACAATTTCCAAACCCTTTTTGATACATCACACTCGTGTTTATCCTGGACAATATTCTTCACGGCGTGGTGTGACATGTATTTACTGTCACCGATATAACGTTTGCACCTTAAATCCAACCTCGTGTTTATGAAAACATAAAATTATTTTTTAAATATTTGAGTCGGAGTAGACGAACAATGGCACAAAAGCTCGACAAATTATAGAAACTTAAACATTGCTCAAGGGAACTGAGGATCGCCCTTTGAGACAAATAATTCGTACAACTCCTACCTCGGCAACAATACACTCTATCTTGCTCCTCGTTTACCGCAGGATGTCAAAATAAAAATATGTGTGGATAAGTTATAGTCAATATTTCGTAACGTGTATTAAATTGAAATATATAATTTATATAATAATTAGGATTTCATAATAAATTTAAAAAAAAACTATATTTAATCGTCGTTATATACGTATCAAATTTTATATCAATAAATATAATAAATCAAAATATTATAATAATTTTAGGTTGAAAATAATACTCGACTACGTCATTTATTCCTGTTGTTATCTACAACTTCTATTTCTCATTTATTTTACTGATCCATTACAAGAGTCCATCAAAATTCAACAGATTCAACAAATTAAATTACCAAATTAAACCAGTTCGTAAAAACAATATCCTCAAAGCACAAAAAAAAGACCAGTCACCACAACACAAAGCATCTGCTTCAGTGCTTCACCATTTCCTCTCATTTCATCGGCGATGTCGCTCCGCGCCGCGCTTCTCCGATCACTCAACACCACCTCCTCATCATCTCCGCTGGCCGGAGCAGGGTCGGCGTCATCGTGGTGGGGGCACGTGGCGCCGGCAGCCAAAGATCCGATTCTCGGCGTCACTGAGGCGTTCCTCGCAGATCCGAGTCCGGAAAAAGTGAATGTCGGAGTCGTAAGTGTTCGAATCTCGATTTTGTGTGTTTTGGTTGAGTTCGAGGTGTTTTGAGGTTGATCGATGTGAATTCTGTGATTTCAGGGAGCGTATAGGGACGATGATGGTAAGCCGGTTGTGCTGGAGTGTGTGAGGGAGGCGGAGCGGCGGATCGCGGGGAGCATGAATATGTGAGTGGTTTTGGTGGTTGAGTTTGGTTGTTGATTGGTTTGTTGGATGAATCTGAGTGAGGTTGAAGAGAGCATGATTGGAAATGAATTTGTGTGGAGAATTGATAGTAGTGAGACGAATATTGAATGATATACTATAATATTTGGAATTGAAGCTTATCTGAGTGTAGATTGTGGGATGATTAATTTAAGAGTTGTGATTAATGACTTGTTGTGCCAAATCTGAGAAATGATTATTTATGATGCAAATGTTACCATGATTGTGTGATGCGAGAATATGTTTGGTATGAATGGTAATTTTCTATTGCTTAATGTGTACTGTTAGATTTGATGCGATTAGTTTAAGTGATATAAGCTTTGTCTAAATACTTGAATATGGTTTGAGGTGCTCCATTTAGTATGATTATATTATGTAATAGGGTGGTTTGGGACCGTTGTACTGCATACAATCAGTTAGGACTCTGTTTTTGTACATGTTGGCTAGCTAAATGTGGGAGAAGAGAAGAGTCTTGGACTCTCGTCTTTACCTGTCGAAGTTGTGGAAGATCCGTGATGGAACCGTTGCCAGTTGAAAGTAATAAAATGGAAAGTAGATTTTTCGGTTAGAATAACTAGCTATCATGGTGATTAACTGCTTATATTAGTTGGTGAACTTGTGTGTTGGCTCGGAGGTTTAGTAATGCTGCAAGGTTTAGTGGCCTAAATGATTGTTAGCATGCCTTAGCTTTGAATGAAAATTTTAGAAGGTAACAGCAAAAAAAAAATTAAAAAAAAATCTGTCGTCAGGTTTCTGTGTTAGTGCATGCTTTCTGTAGTTGCTCTCAGGCTGGTGCGGTGGTCCTATGGATAATACACCTTTTCTTTCTCCACCCAAAGTTCCATATGCTTTCTATTTGGATTTCTGTGTTACTTCGCATATGATTATAGCTCGTGGGCCAGGAAAATTGTTTGATGGTATGCCTTTATGTTTTTAAAGCAATGCTTGAAGCCATTGGATGATTCCTGGTCTAGTAATTTAGATGTTATAGGTAACTTGGAACTCAGAAGTTCCATATCGATAAAGAATTCTGTTTCTGGGATGAGTTGTTAATGTTCGTGCTTGGCGGGGGGAAATTTAAGGATATTAGCAGGGCTAAGAAGGGAACAATGCTGGAGTTATTTCTTTCTGGTGTTGTATGCCTCTGAAATTTGTATACCTGGTAGGATAATGAAACAGGGTTAGGGGAACAATTTTGGAGAAAGGACTTTATACTGATTGTCAGCGGAGGAAAACAAGATACATATGTCTTAGCATCCTCGAAGAGATCTTCTACTATTAGCTGCTGCTTACTAAAGCTATACATTCATTAGCGTTAGAACTTAGAAAGGAGAGGCCAGAGCATGAAGTTGAGTTGCACTTTGTTATCCAATCTTAAATCATTCAACTTTCAATGGCATGACCTGTGTCTGATGATTATATAACTCTACCTACATATCTTCCCTCTTTCAAATTCAATTTGTCCAGGGAGTATCTTCCCATGGGAGGAAGTGTCAAGATGATTCAGGAAACACTCAAGCTTGCATATGGAGAGAATTCAGAATTTATCAAGGATAAGAGGATTGCAGCTGTTCAGGCACTCTCTGGAACTGGTGCATGTAGACTTTTTGCTGACTTCCAAAAACGGTTTCGAGAAGATTCCCAAATCTATATTCCTGTGCCCACCTGGTCCAAGTGAGCAACTGCCATTATGCTTGAATGCCTTTCCTTGAAGAGTAGGGGTTTTTTTCCCCACAATGTTTTTCATTCGAAATTGAATGTTTTCTGTCCTAAATGCTTAGTCTTATTTACTGAATACTATCAGTTTCAGTAACATGAATAGAAGTCTTAAAGCTAGAACTGAATAAGTATGTTCGATATTAGATATATTAACTACTGAATCTTTTAATTTTGGGCCGCAACAGCCATCACAACATATGGAGGGATGCTCACGTCCCACAGAATACTTTCCGATATTACCATGCAGAATCAAGGGGGTTAGATTTTGCAGGACTGATGGATGATATAAAAGTAAGTCCCCTCTGTTCTGGAATCAACTTTTTTTTTCCTTTCTTTTCACAAATGACCTTGCGCTTAGGTTACTCTTTCATCTCTTATTCAATTTTTACAGAACGCACCGAATGGATCCTTCTTTCTGCTGCATGCTTGTGCTCATAACCCTACAGGAGTTGACCCGACAGAGGAACAGTGGAAGGAAATTTCTAACATTATGAAGGTAAGGAGATCTATATAAGTTTGTTTGCTCAGATGGCTTCGTATTCTAATCATGTTGCTTTAATTTTCAGGTCAAAGGACATTTTCCCTTCTTCGACATGGCCTATCAAGGCTTTGCTAGCGGTGACCCCGAAAGGGATGCAAAAGCCATCAGGTTATTCCTTGAGGATGGCCATTCAATAGGAATTGCTCAATCTTTTGCTAAAAACATGGGGCTTTATGGCCAGAGAGTAGGCTGTCTCAGGTAATTTTTTACAGGTTACATTTTGCTTGTCTTTTTTTCCCGTTTGTCTCTTGTATATTCGTCACATACTGCCACCTGAGACACTGGACCTTTCACCATATTTTGTTCCAAGTGTCTGGAATTAGGAGAGCCATGTTTTGTGCTTCTTTGAATAATTCATTGGAACCCCCTTTTTTTGGAGTGGGACTTGTCCTGCTACATCAGTGCTTGTATTTCTTGATTGATGATTTTCTTTAGCAAATGGATAAACATACAAATGATATGTATGTTGTCTGAGTATGGCTGTAACTGCTCATCTTCAGCCAACCTGACTATGTTATCTGCTGCAGTGTGCTCTGTGAAGATGAAAAGCAAGCTGTGGCCGTGAAAAGTCAACTCCAGCAGCTTGCCAGACCAATGTATAGCAATCCGCCTGTTCACGGTGCCCTTGTTGTTTCAACTATCCTTGATGACCCAGATTTGAAGAACTTATGGCTCAAGGAAGTGAAGGTGCGAAACTCTCCATTATACTCTTCTCATTGTTGTTGTGATCCTTGCATTTTCATTTTTACGCTGAATGAAAATCAACTTCTTATGTGTACAGTTTTTTTAAAAAAATAATTTCTTTCTCTTAAACTTGTGATTTTTGAACTTCACTCGCAATAGAGCTACATATACTCATGTTTTAGACTGGTTCACAGGATCTGGGTATGATGATCATTGCTGAGATTGCTCCATGCACTTTCACCGTAATTATTTGGGAGCAACCAAAATCAGAAGACCTTCCTCCTTTATACTGTCGTTGTTGAAGCATTTTAAGATTGTCGGCTTTATATTTTGTTCTGGGTTAAGCTATCCAGGTTGATTCAACGGGGGAAAGTCAGCTTATGATAGTGTGCTGTTCCAATGGTCTTGTGTGGCTTTATGTTACCTTGACTTGCTCGTGATATTCTGATCACAAGTAGCGAAATAGAAATCAGAAACTAACAAATGGCCGAGTAATTTGAAATTATGGAAACCATAACAGGAAGCCGATATGTCTTTTGGGTTTGGCTCAACTGGTTCTCAAATGAATTGTGGGCCTGTGGAACTGGCAGGTGATGGCAGATCGTATCATCGGAATGAGAACTGCTTTACGAGAGAGCCTGGTGAAGTTGGGGTCTCAGTTATCATGGGAGCACATAACGAAGCAGGTATATCAAAAGTTACTAGTCTCAAGTGCGCACTTTATTTGAAAAATAGTCACCATATTTGGATGCACATTTGGTCCATAATCCGCATATGCATGTCGTTGCAACGCGACAATCAAATTGGTTGAAGGCTGACCCAGAAAACTGTCTTTGGTCATTGTTCCGATCATTAAGCTTGTGGTTTAATCTGATTACAGAGTGTCTTTTAATTCTCGTTTCCCTTACCAAAACACTTTGCTTAAACTTCCTGTATTTTGCAAGTAGATTGGCATGTTCTGCTACAGTGGGATGACGCCCGAGCAGGTTGACCGATTGACAAGTGAGTTTCACATATACATGACTCGCAATGGACGTATCAGGTATGCCTTACAACTTTCACCGTTTACCATTATTTCTAAACCATGTATATTCATTTTGATCTAACCATCTTTGTTTAAGGTACATTGGTATGTTGTTAACGCCCTTTTTTCTCATGTAGTATGGCCGGTGTCACAACCAAAAATGTTGGATACTTGGCAAATGCCATCCATGAGGTCACAAAATCTTCATAGGAGGATAGATACATTAGTATACAAGCTCATCTGCGGAGGAGCGAGTTGAGTTTTCTCCTGCCCTTTTTTGACTCAGATACTACACCAGTTATCGTATACTCACAGGTGTTGCAAGTTTTATGTACACCTACTTTTACGGGCAATATGAGCAAGGCCATCTGCCGATGTAATAAATCGGTTAAACCTGCAATGGTTTGCCATCGGGAGTAGTTTGTTGTATGGAGCAGGTCTTCCTCATGCGGGAGATTATTGCTGTAGCCTGTAGGTAACCATACTATCTTAAAGATCCCAAAACTTAATAAGAAAAATCTTGAGCTTCATAAGCCTGCCTATTATGCTTGCTTAATTGTAACTCCTTGAAGTTTTTTGCTTTGTTTCACATTGAATGCCCTTATAAACATGGTCTATTGGGCTCGAGGCTGTACAGATTGTTACAATTCATTATCAGTAACAACCAACCGAGTTGGCCTTGCACCTCGACCAGCAATCATAAAGGAGCTTAAAGCTTGATGAAAATCTGCGAATATGTGTTACTCCCACACTATCGGTATCCAATATCACAAATTTGAATCAAGTAATAAACTACAGTCTGGAGTCTGGCCAAGTTAAGCAGGTGCCAATTACATATCCACACTACGTTATCAAACAATCAGACAAGGATATGTATTAAAGAACTTTATACTAAAATTATAAGCCCGAACTGACCAAATTTCAAAAGAATAAGGATAGAACTAAAGCCTCTAACAGAACTCTATTGAGAACCTCAGAACAGAACACCAGTACCATACGAGTCTTCCGTTTACTGAAACAACACAAACATGACCAAAAAAACCCGCTCTGAAGAAGAGCTGTCTATGAGCAGTGCAGTCATATGCAGAAAAGCTGCTCACCACACGAAAACCCTTCTCATCTCTTGACTGGTTCAAACCAAACCCCATCCAAAAACAACACTCAACTTATAGGCCAAAGAGGATTGAAAAAAAAAAAAAAGGCAGTCAATACCAAGAATTTAATGCTGTAGGCCAATTCAGTTTTCTTTGATTCTCATGATAATTTTCGAATGATCATTTTACTGGAAAAAGCGAATAAATGCCCCAGCTTCTAACAAGATCCTTACCAGGTTTACCAGTCAAAACTGTACTTTCAATCCATCCAGACTTTGGTTGAAAGATTCAAGGATGAACATAACCATGGGAATAACTATATCAAACTATATGTAACAGGATTCGCTCCTAGACAAAATGATTCATATAAATACATGCCGGATCTAATACTGGACACCTATGGATGTTGGAATCCTGCGTTAGGCCGTCTATTTAGTTGTGTCATTTTGCACTTCCTACTTCAAAACAAGTTTCGAACTACCAACAAGAGGTTGATACTGCTTGGGTGCGGTGGTGGAATGGTCAAAATTCGGGAAGAGGCTTGCCAGGACTAATATATGTTCTAGCAAAAAGGAGGAGCATGATAGCTTACTGATTTGCCGATCTGTGCCATCAGATTATGATCCGGCAGGATGAGGGAAGCCAGTTGGTCGTCGTATATGTTCTGGTATCAGTCGGTTGATCAGTTCGGATGAAGCACCAGATATCTGTCATTCACAAATGCGATTTAAATTGAGTTTTTTCTCATCAGGATGAAAAGCACCTAATACCAAAAATTCATGGTTGAACTGAATTGGTTTCCTTATGGGTTGTAAATCCTAGAAATGTTGTGATAAGATGAGTGAGCACGTCGAAGTCAGGAGCTACCTCTTGCTTGAGGTTGAAAAGTGGTGGCAGTGGACGTCCATTTGGAAGACGAGCATTGGGATCACGAAGTTCGTGAAAGAAAGGATGAGGACAAGCTTCCAGCTGCATTTGAATCGTACCCAAGTTATAGAAACAGACCAACAGCTGATACAGCGTTGACCATTCAATATCAACTTATCTAGTCTTAGATTCATTTAAAATCAAACAATTGCCACTCACAGCAGTGCAGCGAAGGCTCGGAGAGTACTGAAGAAGTCTTGAAGCAAGATCAATGGCTTCAGGAGGCATTCGTTTATGAAAAACCTGTACCAAGATAATCACGGCACAATACATCAGCGCATGCACATACTATACTGTACTTGAATCATCCTGTAGTAATTTTTCCTGAAGTTCTAACATTTATAAATGAGATTGATTGGTAAGCCCGACTCATACTGAAAATAGCCCCAAAAAATTTGAAAAAGATGTGCACTATGCTCAAGGTTATGGTTACCTTATGCCAGGGGTGAGCTTTGATCTACGGGAACCTAAAATTGGTATAGTTTGGATTCATGCACCGAATTTCCTCTCTAGTTGGTGTACCAAGAACCTGTGGCAAATCCCTCTATATGATCATCATATTGATACGATGCTGAACCAGTACAGCAGAAGATAGGGCGGCATACCTTGATTATCTCGACAAGCTGGTCCACTGCATTCTCTCCCAGAAACAAAGGCTATTTCAAAAAGGAAATCAGAGAAAGCATTGAAACAGACACAGATATACAAAGCGAGTAACAAGATCAAATTGTTGAAAACTTGAGCACCAACCTGGCCTAGAAGCAGCTCAGCAAGGACACAACCAGCTGACCAGATATCGATAGAAGTTGTATACTCTGTCGCACCAAATATCAGCTCTGGTGCCGGGTAATATCGAGAGCATATGTACGAAATATTTGGTTCCCCCTTGACCTAAACGTTTGCAAACTGTTAAAGTCAATTCAAATGAACAAAAAAGAAACTCCAACTTGCAGACTTACCAATACTTTAGCACTTCCCATTTCACAAATTTTAAGCTGGTGAGTGAGAGGATTAACCTGAAAATAGAGATATAGAGTTAAAAATGGAGACGAGCAAGTTTAACTAGAGTGAGAATGTGCTAAGCAACAGAAGTGCACCAATAGATTCTGCGGTTTGATATCTCTGTGAGTTATACCAGTAACAGTATGCATATAAGCCAGCCCACAAAAGATCTGCACAGCAGTCATAAGTTCATAGACACCAAAATCAAATAAGGCATACATCAGATATACTAATACATTTCTCTTTGAGGCAATGCAGGCACTATCTTACCTGATATGTATACAGCTTGACATAAATAAGTGGCATCCTCTGATTTACAGTGGTGTAGTGTTTCAGGACTCCATACAAAGACTCAGGCACGAACTCCATGACCAGATTCAAGCAAAAACTCGTCTCTGCTGGTTGTAGAAAAGAAACAATGCTTGAGGGAAATCACATTTGAGTGATCAAGTAACCTCATAAGTTGTAGTTCACGGTTCTTGTGGCGCTTATCCTGCAAGACCTTCTTAATAGCCACGGTCTCCCCTGCTTCCAAGCACTTAGCCTACATAATTGTTAATTGTCACCAGAAGCTTGAAGAAAATCACTGGATTTTTCATGCAGTGGAAGGATATCAGCAACGAACAACATTATG
The DNA here is from genome assembly GCA_035668315.1 of Drosera spatulata. NCBI lineage: Eukaryota > Viridiplantae > Streptophyta > Magnoliopsida > Caryophyllales > Droseraceae > Drosera > Drosera spatulata. Next base: position 11,071 of record JAOVYX010018173.1, on the reverse strand, counting down.
TTACTAAGGTATTACCTGAAAAACAATGCCAAATGATCCAGTTCCAATAACACGCTCGGCCATGTATCTAATGGTGGCCAATATAATCCAATCCACACTTCAGCAATATACCACCAATTCAGTGCTTCACTAAAAGCTATTACAAGCACAATTAGAGGGTTGATAGCGATTGGTGAGAGCATAGGAGCGAGCCTAAGTTAGATAAGCTAGACATAAGAGAAGCACCTCACCCTTTTGGGTTTGCCATTTTGGCCACTGATAGTCGTGGATATAATATGGCCAGTGACCTCATCATTCCCTTTATTTACAGCTGGTAACATTTCCTGAAACATACAGAATAGGCGCTAAGAAAACCAACCAACAAAAATCAATGATTCGTATGACACCAGGGAAAGAGGAAATCGACAACCATAATGAGCGACTGATAAAGCGTCATAACTTTGTGATTCCTACACTACTGAAAACTAGCAAAACGATTGGAAACACAAAGAAAACAAAGTCGTCAACCGTGTTCGTGGAAGTAAAATGGTATTCCGCAAAGCTAGAACCATCAACAAGAAAATCCTGAATCCTGATATTGTAACAAACAAACCTGAATCCTAGAAGAAATCACAAAATGAAAGGAAAAACTATCAACTATGTAACAGAGAAGCACCAACCTAAACATGCAACTTGTCTGTATCTGGATCCACAAATCACATTTCAACGTCAAAACCACAGAAAACAACGAACATATAGTGTCATATTTCGAAAACTCCAGTGAATAGTCTAGCATAAGGCGAGATCTACCATAAGTGACAAGGCCAACACCACAGAACAACATCAAACTCCGCATAACATCAACGCAATGCACCACGGTACTATGTAGTTCAAAATCATCCAAAAAAAAAAAAGAGAAGAAAACCCTAACAATCCCGTGATCTCCGTCAATCAACCACAAAACCGTCACCAAATCAGCCGCCATTTCATCACCACAACAACCACCTCATCCAAATTCACACATCAAAACAGCGCCACAAAATCATAAAAAAATTACAACACTGACACGAATCAACACGATCTAAAGTTTCTCTGAGCAACGAATCAACGAGAAGAGACATGATCCATTGCGAGCATCAACATCGCCGGCCATTGAAACGGAGTGCTCGCGAAATGCAATCGAATAAAAAAGCGATTTCGACCTCAAACGGAGAAGGAGATTATGGCGGTGGCGGAGGAGGCGAGATTACCTTGTCCGAGTCGGAGCCGCGGTGATGATCCGGCGGCGGCGGCGGAGGGTTTGACTGCGATGAATCCAGCGGCAATGACGCCATAATCCCTCCTCTCTCCTTCTCTCCTCCTCTCTATGTCGCTATCTCTGTGGTGTAGTGTGCCTGCTGCTTTGCTTCGCTTTGGCCTACTCTCCAGTCTTCCCACTTGAAGCTTTCCTCCCCTTTTCTACCTTCCTTTTTGCTTTTTCTTTCTCTTTTTAGTTTAACCTGATAATAATAATAGTTGTTGGAGGAAATCGATATTTTTTAGGTAGGTTTTGGTAATGTCAAAAAAATCTTATGAAAAAAAAAATTATCTAAAATTCTTTTAGGAATGTAATGATGTTAATGGTATTAAAAATTATCTTGATAATAATTATCCCACGTACGAAACCATATCAATTTAGCCGTGTGACTAAACTCCAACCAATTCCTGTATAAATGTGAATGACATTCTGTTTTCTTCCCATCAAAATTCTCCTTACTATTAAATAAGCGCGCCCAACTTCAAACTATCGTTTACGGTAAATGCTAAGAAAACTATGTCCCCCCGTTGTTGAGTAGTATTTATGCCAATATATTTCGATCCTAATTTTTATCAATTTTTTATGTGTTTCGGTTCATTTATATTTATTTTTATTGTTTTTTTAGATTATTGAATAAAATTGAAGATTGAATCGAGAAACTCAAGAAAAAGGGCAAAAGATTTTGAAACCATGGTCTCATGAAATGAAGCCGCGATTCTAATTGACAGATTTTTCACTGAGAGTTGAAATCATAATTTGATTATTTTGAAACAATGGTTTTGATTTAAATTTTGGAATTTTGAATACTCAAATTTATTTTTTCAATTAAACTTCCTAAATATCTTATAATTGGGAGATTAAAAAAGAGCAATTTGTAACAAAAGGGGATTCACCACATAAAAAAAATAAAACACACACAAGAGAATAAAGAAGGAGATCGCACGGAGGCTTCTTCCGGAAAATTCCATCTCCCGCGGGATTTATCATGGAGTTCTTCTTTATCATCTATCTTCATATTTTTTGTCAATTTTTTATTATTTTTTTTGATTCGACCATGAACTAATTTCATTTTTTAGGTCTACGATGTAGCCAGAATTATAACAGATTCAATTTTTGTTTTCGATGTTAGACCTTTGATTTATTTTAATGGTTGAGTATTCAATTATGTTCTTAATGCTTTCAATTGATTGGTCATCTTTTGAATGATTCGTGGATTCTAATTATTTGGGAAAAAAGATTAGGGTTTGTACCGTGAAATTGAATGCCATATGTTGAATACGTAATAGAGATGTTATATGCATGACCTCTGTATTCAATACATGAGAATCCATCAATCGTAATGTTTTCTTAATTGTTCAATATACATGAGGATATGATGTATTAGCTTTTAAAAAAATTTCTATCAATCTCGGGAGAGACTTTAGGGTAATTTTGGGAATCTCGACTATCAATCTTATAATTAATTAAGTTCAACTAGATACAAGAATTGAATCTGAAACAAATCCAGTGAAATCGAACGCCCTACATCTTTTATTATCGAATCCCATGATTCTTATTTGTTAGCAATTTATTTTATCATTCTAGTTTAGTTTAACTCAAAATTTATCACTCAGTTTTATCTCATTCGATTTAAATATAATATCAATTTTATTTGTAATCATAATCTCTATGGAACGCTACTCTTTGTTAACGATTGCGTTCACTTGCGAAAATATTTCTCATGAAACCCGTGCCTCAGAGATGCTATGATTTTACATGGAAAGCTCATGTGCAGTGTTGTAGAATTTCATGGATCCAACAAAACACAATGCTAGTTTAGAAGTACAACAGAACAAACCAGTATGTATATGATAATTGTATATCTGAGATGCTTAACATGTTAACTTACAAACAACATACGTGTAATACAAAAATCTGTAGCACCCCCTTGCCCATTGTCTAGACGCCGATCCAGCTACACAAGAACTTGCACTGTCGTATTGAAAGATCACATAAGCTTGATAAAACTCACAGGAAACTCAACATGATAACTGGCACGGGATGATTCAACTCAGGCCAAATGGCTTAGTATTATGGTACATCCTTGTAAGGGTCACTGATGGATGAGCGAGAGGCCGAAGGGTCACTGATGGATGAGCATGGATGGATGAACATGATGTGCGGTTCAGGGCTTTTACATCCACTTGCCGACAAGAGGTTGAGATCATCAAGTATCTCTCCCTCTCTGCCTGTGGTTTACGCTCCGCCAGGACGAGGGAAGCCAGCTTGTTGCTGTACGTGCAAGGGTATGAGCCGATTGATCAAGTCGGGTGAAGCTCCACTCAGCTGTTACATGGAAGAAACAAAATTAATGTGCAAGCACACCTATTGATTATTTCTGAACCGTGGCAATGCTTGGAACTATGAGAATCGTTTCTCTTTAGAGTGTGACATTCAGTTTGTAGACACACAAGGCGATAAAACACTATTGGTACAAAATTGAAGTTTTGAGGCACACCTCTTGCTTGAAGTTGAAAAGCGGCGGGAACGGGCAACCGTTTGGAAGACGAGCATTAGGTACACGAAGCTCATCAAAGAAAGGATGGGCACAAGCTTCCAGCTGCAGTCCACAAAAGAACAATCAAAACAAGCAGATACAAATGATCAACTATAACGCAGAAATAGCAAAAGTGAAGGCACAACACAAAGGAATAAAGATACAACAGCGATCCAGGTTGAGAAAATATGATTTCCTATCTAATTAGGAGAAATGACAATCCCCATTAAAGCATTTAACTTTCTGATTCCGCAATTACTGATTGAACAAGTTTACTTACCGCAGTACAGCGAAGACTTGGGGAGTACTGGAGAAGCCGTGATGCGAGATCAATTGCTTCCGGCGGCATTCGTTTGTGAAACACCTACAGGAGGAAAAACAATGTTCACACATGGGAGCAATATCCAAGATATGCAACAGAAGTAAAATCTGCAGTATGGAAGCTAATATTCAGTTGAAGCAAGGGATATGACATGCACATATCCACAGATACAGACAACATGACTCAAAAATATGGAGATTGCCTCCGACACATTTGGTGAACAATTTATGCTCATGAAAGACATCACGAAGGATTCAAGAATAGCATCCAATAAAATGGCTACATCTTTACTGATTTACAAAGGAAAGGAAGACAAAAATACAAGTATGGTTACCTTGTGCCAAGGATGGGCTTTGATCTGTGGGAACCTGAAGTCAGTGTAGTTGGGGTTCATGCATCGAATTTCCTCTCTAGTTGGAGTACCAAGAACCTATATGAAAGATGAAATGACGAGATTGCAAATGGTTAGTCATCAGAAATTCAGCAACTTGCAAAGAAATACGGGTTGACAACTTTGGACCTTGATAATTTCCACAAGTTGATCCACTGCATTTTCTCCAGGAAACAAGGGCTGTCAGGACAAAAACACATTAGAAATCCAAACAGATACACCATAGGAGAAACACAGGACGTCCATGGTGGTTAACTTGTTAAAAATCATGCTAAACCAACCAACCTGGCCTAGTAGAAGTTCAGCCAGGACACAACCAGCCGACCAGATATCAATTGATGAGGTGTACTCTGTGGCACCAAATATGAGCTCCGGTGCCCGGTAGTACCGAGAACATATGTATGAAATATTTGGTTCACCTTTTACCTGACACACATAAGGTAAAAAACAATAAAAGCTATCAAAACAATGACATCAAATGTAACACAGTTACTACAGACCAATGGCAGTAAAATTTGCATTTCAAGGGAAGAGAAAGTAGGATGAGAAGAGAGTGCAGATGATCATCCTAACATAACATCTCAAGGATTTAAAAGCATGATGTACAAGGTAAATCTCAGCAATCAAGGTTTCAAAGCTAAGGAAAATCATCATATTCGTCGGTTTTTCCACTATGAATTCAATTTTGTACAGAAAAGGCAGAGAACTATGACAGGGATCGATTCCTTGGACACCTCTAAAGTCTAAAAAGAATTGGAAAAGAGAGGGGAGAAGAGACTTATAGCTTTACCAAGACTTTAGCACTTCCGAAGTCACAAATTTTGAGCTGATGAGTCTGAGGATTGACCTGAAGAGAAGAACTTAGGTGAGACAGGAAAAAAGATGTAGGGTAGCAGTAGCACAGTATTGACCAAGATGCCAGAAGACAAAATCACACACCAGAAGATTCTGAGGTTTCAAATCTCGATGGCACACGCCAGGAACAGCATGGATGTATGCCAACCCACGAAATATCTGCAAGGTAACAACAAAAATTTATTATCGGCATGACTATTAGATCAAGTGAGCATGTTATCAAGATATTGTTGAAGCGTGCAACTAAAGATACCTGGTAAGTATAAAGCTTAACATATATAAGTGGCATCCTTTGATTCACGCTGCTGTAATGCTTAAGGGCACGGTACAAAGACTCGGGCACATATTCCATGACCAGATTCAAAAAGAGTTCATCTCTACTTGTTGTCGAAAAAAAGCAATGCTTGAGGGTAACGACATTTGGGTGATCCATCAAACGCATCAATTGTAGCTCACGGTTTTTGTAACGCCTATCCTGCAAGACCTTCTTAATGGCCACTGTCTCCCCCGTTTCCAAGCATTTCGCCTGTGCAAAAGCAACGGTCATCAAGAAAAAATAGGAAAGGAACAACAACACTAAAATAATGTCCTCAAACTTTAAGCAACAAAAAAGACGTAGTACCCCCTTTATGAAAAATCAACTCTCTCTAATGCATTTCATGAATCAATATTCTGACATTCCAATTCCTTCCCCATACCTCCAAGATCGATCTCAGAAACCCTTTGGTCAAAGAAAGAGAGTAATTTCATACCTGAAACACAACCCCAAATGATCCTGTACCAACAACACGTTCGGCCATATAACTTATTGTCTGCAACAGAATCAAAATTAATACAACGGCAATAGTACAACCCTTCAAGCTTGATATGACTACATAGTGCAGAGAAGAACAATGCGACATAGTTTTTCTGGCGAATATTCAATCACGACAAAGGGATATGGAGAGAACAGACCATGCGCTTACCCCTTTTGGCTCACCATTCTTTCCACCAATGGTAGTGGAGATAATGTGGCCGGTAACTTGATCATTTCCCTGTATCACAGCAGCCGGCATTTCCTGCAAAATAACCAAAAGGTTACTGTTGCATTGCAAACAAGCAATTCCCTCAAAGAGAAGGAAAAGATAAAGAATCCAAAAATTACATCAGTATGAAAACCAAAAGAAAATCGAACCACCATAAGAAATGAACATTCGAAAGCAAAAAAAGGTCACTAAACCACCAACAAGAGCAATTACGCTTAAGCAGTTCTAGCAACAAGATCTTGGCAATCCTGAACACGAAAAGGCTTAGAAATACTCACTAAAGAACAATCACAGAACATAATCGTCCAATTCCTCCTACCTACTACTAGTCACAGAACTCGTGAACCCAGTCATATCCGCTCTGAAACCATGTCGAGGAACTGAATCGTTGAATTTCATACACCCAAAAAAGCTCAAAACAAATTCAGAAATAAAACTTGCACAAAACCTGAGAACATAAATCAACACGAAACCCTATACACCACACCAAATCACCTCGTTCACCCAAAACAGCTCATCAATCACACAACAAATCCACAAAAAACAAACACCAAACCAAACACGCATCCAAACTCTCACTCCAATCAATACAATTCCAAAACAAATCTCGAATCGAAATCACAACAAACCCATAGCAGGAAACAATAGCTCGGAAACCAACACCTCAAACTTCCACACAACGAAATCAAAACTAATGAGAATTCGCCTTGGTGGTGTTGGTGGTGGTGTACCTTTTCGTCGGCCATGGCTGCGGCGGCGCGTGGGAGCACGGCGGCGAGTCAAGCGAGTGAGGTGGGGCCAGAGCGGAGCGAGGCCATGTGAATTCCAGCTGTGCAATACCCCTCTCTTTCTATCTATCTATCGCCACACCGCACACTCCCTCCTTTTCATTATTTCGATTTTTTTTATTTGTTTTATTTTTTAAAATTTTAAATTGAATTGAATTCGCTTTCTGTGTTCACTGTCTGTCCCTGTCCCTTTCTGGCTTCTGTTCATCATTTAATTAATGTTTTCTTTTTCTTTTTTTTCTAGCTTTTGGATTGGTTACAAAGGGGAGCAGATGGGAGGGGAAAAGAGCCGTTGCACTTGTGTCTGTGAGTAACGGTAACATTAAAGTTAATGAAAGATATTCTAGTCTTTTGATATCTGATTATCTATAAGAGATATATTCCTTCCCTTTTATAAAATTTACAATATATATATATATATTTTATATTATTTTGATATATAAATATAAATTTCGTTTTCGTATTAAATCACGTCTAATCATTTCGTAACATATATTAGATTCAAGTACGTAACTTATACAATCACGATAAATTTATAAAAAATACGTTTGATTGTCATTTGCGACAAACTTTGCATCGACACGTGTGTAAAATCAAAACGATGTAAAATTTATGGGACGAACGGAATATATAGTATGACATATCCAAGTTTAAGTGCATCTAATAAAAATCAACGATCAATATTAAAACAATACATGAGGAGAAATCAATCTCGAGATAAGAGTCAATTAATCAGACATTCATAAATTTTAAGTTAACCCAAATCTCAAAACATATACATCATAATTTTTTAATATTAATCGTTGATTTTTATTATATATTTTAAATTTTAAATGTGTCATGATATAAATTTGTTTTTTTTTTCTTATTATTATTATTGTGATTTTCTTTGGTTGAATCTTTGATCCTTTAAGTGAAAGAAGAATTATCTGTTAATACTGTTATGGAGTTAATTCTTCTTTTCAATATAAGTTGAGAAAATTACATTCTGAATTTCAATTTTTTGTACTTTGTTTTCTTAATTTTAAAAATAAATATTTTAACCCCAAATTTTTTGAAAAAAAAAACTTTATTTTTGACCTATGGCATCCTTAAATTTTTTTTACAAAAAAAACCCCCAAAAAAAAGAATATATCTATTTTTAAAATTAAAAAAATATAAAAATTAAAAGTTTAACGGATTGGAGGTTTGGGAGTGTTTGAAGTTTTAAACAGTTCCCATGGTCCACGGTCAAAGGGAGGAAGCTTGGTGGTGGGGACAGACAAGTCAAGTTTAGACGACGACGTCTGACTGTTATACACTCGACGGTCAAGTGAACTCTCCTAGGGAAACGTGAGCGGCCGCCTCTCGTCGCCGCGACCTGTTTCGTCATACGGAAAACAATCAATTATTCTCTCCATCTTACATATTTTACACTCATACGAAATTTGAAATATAATTTAATATTATTAAATATTATTTTTTATAAAATTATTTTATTATATTAATGATAAATTAAGTTATGAATTTTAATCCTAAATCATTTTAAGAGTTTTTCGATATCGTTAAGAATAAAAACCGATTGTCAAAATACCTATCGTTATAAAATTTATAAGAAGGAGGGAGTAATATAATCGAAAATCAGGTGCAATCGAAGAATTACATTTCGCTGGACATATATGAACCTAACATTTTGACTTGGTCCTGAATTTAAGATAACACCGAGTTACTTCATCAATTCTATAAAGATCTTTACTTTTAGTTTAGCCAAAATTTTGATTGTAGTTCATCATCAATGGAATCTTGCTTCATTGTTTTATTCATTTCGCTTAAATCAAACAACAAATACATTTTTGTAAACTAAACAAACACTTGAATCATTGTCTACTAATCCACCCTTTGACTTCCCCTTAGCTAGATCACCTTGCATCGATTGATCAACTAATCATGATTAGGCCGAATTAACTGCCCTGCAGTTCAGTCTAATCTGCCCATTTGTCCTCGTAAGCACATTGATGTTTCCCATCTTGATCATAGCATTAACGAAATCCCTGAAAAACAGTCCAGGATTCGACGCATAGGCCTCAGTCAACGAATCCTGTGATCCGCCGTTAAATAGTTCTTGATCAGAATGGAAGAGCCCGCGCCTAGTCAATAGATTCTGGTAGTATCCATTGTCGAAACGAAGTGCACTAGATATGTCTATAGGGGCCGTGTTATCGTCACCTCCGGTCAGGGGACACGTGAACTGGCGGTTTGCAGCGAACCTAGGAGCAATGTCGGTGTCGTTGTAGATTCGGGTCCTGAAGGTGACACAACGGGCCTGGCCTATTGTGTGGGCTCCCGAGAGGGCGGTCATGTCACGAGTGTCTAGGCCTTTGGCAGCAAAGCGAGAGATGATCAGGGGAAGATCGGCGAATGGTGGAACCAGCTCGTTGTTGGCTCCAGTTAGGCTTGCGGTTGTGGCGTCTCTCCGTCCTAGTGGTACGCTCCACACAGGGCCACCGAGCTGCACATATATAATTCCGGATCAAAGTTACAACCAATGTTAGAAGCGATCCCCAGCTCGCCAGCTGATATAGGACGAAGCGTCATAAACATGCTTGAGTTGATTTTTATTACGCGAGTGATTTGTCATCCATAATTCGGGAACTCTTACACATTTCTTTGTTATGTTTTTTCATGCTATTTATCTTGAATTTTTCAGTCGACGGAAAGTGTTTCACATTATTGCTCCCTATCTTATTTACTTTAATTCCCTAGACGATGATAGTGTAGGATGAGCAAAGCACTCACCAAGGCAACTCCATCTCTTGCGGCGAGTGCAACAATGTCGGCACACGATACAGTTGCGCTGCAAGCAGCTTCGACATTTGCCTTGATGGCATCGATCACCTCGAAACCCCTGAGCGAGCCTTTATTTGGGAGTGCACCCTTCTCTCCGGTAAAAGTCGCTGTATCATCCAGAAGTACTGACCCATCACAACCCTGCGATAATCATTGTTATGTCAATACCAAGATAGAAATATTACGAGTCTTATTTGAAACTTGAGCTTTTAACGGGACAATCGGGTGCTATAGTTTTGTATGATCATTAGTGTATGTAAGAGATGATACTCACTTGGACAAAGCAATCGTGAAAGAACAGTCGGAGAATGGAGGCGGCCATACGAGGCTGATTTGCCACAGCCTGCCTCATGGTACGTAGCACGATCTGTTCAACATTAGGACAACTTTGAGCATAAAAGTTTGGGGAGAGCTGCGCATTCGCAATGCCACCATGAAGCGCAATCAAGCACGACATGATCACAAACAACATCGCAGACATCGAATGTGTCAAAGAAGAGGCCATGTTACAATGTTACAGTCTTTTGATCAAATGCTAGTTTGTTGAATGAACTTTGAGCTGATGATGAGGGGAAAATGAGGTAAAATGAGTCCCAATTTATAGGAGAGAACCTGGAGATGATGAGATGGTCTTGAATGGCCATGGATGTCAAAAATTGCAGCTCAGAGCTTGAACCGCGTTGTTTACTGAGACTTTTATGTTGTTACTTATTTCAAAGTTGTAAGATCAGACAAAGGGAAAAATACACTAAACCTCTTCCATTTTAACTTGGGGGCACTTAACCCTTCATATTTTTGAATTATATAGATATTTCTCCGTATTTCTTATTTTTGAACACTTAACCCCCTAAAATTGTCACACGTTGTCCCTTGTTTCCAAAGTTCATGTGTATTTTCAAAATTCAGAAAATAATATTTAAATCAATGAAATGCATTAAGTGTATTTTTTTTCCACACAAAAGGATATGAATTTGTAAATGGTAACTACGTGATTGGAACTGATTAAAAAAAGGGTTGACTTAGACCAATCTATTTCTATCTGTTAAACCCCC